>PVJH01004701.1:0-121773 GCA_004026705.1 Nesogale talazaci | reverse complement strand
GGGCAGTGCCTGAACGCGCAGGGCCTGGGCAGAATAGTGCCTGAACGCGCAGGGCCTGGAATTCTCCCCGATCAGCTTAGCTTCATTCTACCCCCCCAGCTTTTTTCCCTCCCTGCTTTTACCCTGCGCCCTGCTTTGGTATAGTATGGTGATCAGACAGTCCCTGAACACATAGGGACTGGAATTTGGGTCCGATTTCTCTCCCTGCTTTTACCCTGCGTGGTGCTTTGGTATACCGCGGGAGATCGGACGTGAGCGTGTAGTGGCTGGAACTGGGACCCAACCAGCTTCTTGCCATTCCTATCCCCCCCCCCCATTTATTTTTTTTCATTTTATTTATTTTCTATTTATTATTTTATTTTATACTTTTTTCCTTTTTTTCCTCTCTCTCCTTATTCCCCCACATGCGCTGTGATATAGCAGGCCTGTGATGGTACGAGGAATTGGGCAGGTCCTGAACGCATAGGGGCTGGAACTGGGACCCATCCAGCTTCTTGACATTCCTACCGCCCCCCTCTCCCAATTTATTTTTTTTCTTTTCTTCATTTTATTTTTTATTATTTTTTATTTTATTTTATTTTTTATTATTTATTTATTTATTATATTTTATTTTATTATTTTATTATTATTTTTTCTCTCCCTCTTTCCCCGCTTGTGCTCTGGTATAGCAGGCCTGTGTTGGTACGAGTGGTTGGGCAGGGCCGGAATGCGTAGAGGCTGGAACTGGGAACCAACCAGCTTCTTGCCATTCCTACCCTTCCCCCATTTATTTTTTTTCTTTTCATTTTAAATTTAATTTTATTTGTTTTTTTTTTTTTTCCTTTTCTCACTCTCTCTTGGTTTTACCTGTGTGCGCTCTGGTATAGCAGACCTGGGGTGCTACGGACAATTGGGCAGTGCCTGAATGAGAAGGACCTGGAATTCAGGCCCGATCTGGTTCGCGCCATTCTCCCTGGTCCCTTTTTCCTCCCTGCTTTTACCCTAAATTCTGTTTGATACATTGCGGGCGATCGGACAGTGCCTGAGCACATAGGGCCTAGACGTTGGTCTGACCAGCTTCTAATCATTCCTATCTCCCTTCCTTTTTTCCTTTCTTTTTTCCTCTTCTCCTACCACCACCCCGCCATCGCATGCAGCGGTGGTATATAGCAGGACTCTGCCTGCATGAACGATCGGACAGTGCTGAACACATAGGAGCTGGAATTCGGACCCAACCAGCTTGTATCATTCCTTGCCCCCCCACCCTCCTTTTATTTTTCTTTCTTTTCTTTTTTTCTCTTCCTTCTTTTTTCTTTTTTACTTTTTCTTCTCTCTTTTCTTCCCTTCTCCAACCCACCCACCCTGCGGGCTGCTATAGTATAGCAGGTTTGTGTCGACACGGGCAATCAGACTGTGCTGAACGCTGAGGGACTGGAATTTGAACCTGGCCAACTTGGTGCCATTTTCCCCGCCCTTTCTCCCTCCGTTTACTCTGCATGCTGTTCTGGAATAGCGGGCCCATTCTGGCACGGGTGATCGGACTGTAAATGAACGTGTAAGGGTTGGATATTGGACCGGAACAGCTTCGCACCATTTCCTTTCCTCCCTTTCCTCCCCTTTCTTTTACACAGTGTGCCACTCTGATTCAGCAGATCTGTGTTGGCACCGGCGATCGGTTTGTGGCTAAACGTGTAGGGGCTGGATTTGGACCCGACCAGCTCTGTGTCACCCCTCCCCCCCTTTTTTTCTCCCATTTTTTTCTTTACTCTTTTTCTTTTTTCTCTCCCTGTTTCTCTCCTGGTTCCTTTTTGTTTGCTTGTTATTGTTTTTTTTTTTTGGGGGGGGAGGAGGGGTTCTTCTTTTCTTTTTTGTTTGCTTTTTTGTCTACTCTGTTGGCCTGCTGCCCTGTTGTAGGAGGTCTGGGTTGGCGCTGGAAATTGGACTGAACCTGTATGCATGAACACATGTCACTCTCTTGAGGCACCTGATCTGCTACGTGGGAATTCATATCAGTCCAACTGTGCCTAGTGGTACTATTATTATTTTTTCTCTTTCTTTTTCTGTTACCTTTTTTCTTTTATTACTTTCCTTTTTGTCCCCTTTTCCTTTCTCCCCCCCTCATGTGCCGTTCTTGAGTCTGGCTGTGCACTGCGGTCCTCCTCCTGCCTTCCCTAGCTTGGGAGCTTGGCCTCTTGAGCCAAGCACTGTCCTACTGGCCTCCTCCCACCTTCCCAAACGAGGGAGTCAGGTCTCTGGAGTCGCTCACTGCCCCCAGCTAGGTGGTACGGATCTTGTATTGCCTGGCAGGTCACCACCCGCATTCTCTAGTGTGAGTACTGAGCGGCCCAACACAAATCACTCTGAAAGTACACAAGGGCCTCTGGTAACCAAAGAACATGGCACCAACCTCTTCAAAGGCATCACACAAACAGCAGAATACCACATCAATAATAAGTAAACAAGAAAGACAAACCACAGCAACAGATCTCTTTACACTCATAAAAGGATTTGATATGGATCTGACACAAAAAGAAATTATTAGAAGATTGATAGGAGAAATAAAAGACATGAAGGAAGCTACACAGACAAAGGATGCAATGATAGAGGGGATGAATGCAACAATAGAAGGGATGAAGTTCACAATAGAGGGAATGAAAAGAAATGAAAAGAAGCTTCACTAGGGAAGAGGTCCACATGGCCAATGAACATATGAGAAAATGCTCCTACTCGTTAGAGAAATGCAGATCAAAACAACCATGAGATACCATCTAACACCCTTGAGGCTAGCCCAGATCAGAAATTCAGAGTGCAACAAATGTTGGAGGGGATGTGGTGAAATAGGAACACTTCTGCATTGTTGGTGGTCATGTAGATATGTACAGCCACTATGGAAAGCAGTCTGGCGATACTTAAGGAAAATGGAAGTTGAGTTACCCTATGATCCAGCTATCCCACTATTAGGTATATATCCAGAAGAGGCAAGAAATAAACCACAGTCAGTGGTATGCATGCCAATGTTTATTGCAGCACAATTCACAATTGCAAAGAGTTGGAAGCAACCTAAATTTCCATCAGTAGATGAATGGATCAACAAACTCTGGCACATACACACAATGGAGTACTATGCCTCACTCAAAAGCTCAGACGAGCACGTGAAACACATCTCTGCATGGGAAGACATGGAGGAAATTACGCTAAGTGAAGTCAGTCAATCACAAAAGGAAAAGTACGGCATGGGCCTCCTAAGGTAAGTAGAAACAGTATGGTGAGTATAAAAGAGAAGACTCCTATATACCATATTAGCTGGCCCAAGAGATAGGGTAAGGGGAGGAGGTAGGACCAAACCCAGGGAGATACATGTTGGATGCAACACAGTAATGGGGAAGGATGGGGGGGGGGGAGTTAAAAGGGAGTTCAAAAGTGATAGGATAACTGAGGGAATGGGGCACTAATCCACCCAGGGAGGGAGTATGGGTCTTGTCTCCACAGAAACTGGAGTGGGTGAACAGTACCTACCACAAAGCACCCAACCATGAAGACAATGTGGATGCATGGAAGGATGCAAGAAAAGAGAGCTATAGAGCCGTACGCAACCAGAGTCAGATGGACTCCATCTCTAGTAGTGGGTGTGGCAGAGAACAGGGTGGGGGAGCGACCAGCATCCCACACCCACAGGGACAAAGAAAAGAAGGGAGGAAGAAGAAGAGAGCTGGTCCAAGCTCCACGCCGACACATGATGCTCAGAGGAATATATCCCTCTGGAGACCCATTGCGCCACAGAAAGGACTGGGCAAATGATTCCTGGGGGCATGAGAGAGGAGAGGAGAAGGGGGGGAGGAAAAACACATGGACAGGTTGGGGGAGCAATAAGTGGTTAGGAATCAATGGAAAGGAGGGTGTGGGATGTCTGGTTGGAATTAAGCAAGGACAATGAATCTATGAGAAAACAATGAAATGCCAATGAAGGTGGAACATGATGATGGGACGGGAGGGAGATGGAAGGAAATAGAGGAAAGAGCTAGAAGACAAAGGGCACTTACAGAGGTCTAAATATAGGTATGTCCGTACATAGGTACAACTATCTATTATAAGTTGGGAATAAAATTAAGAACATATCTATAGGCCAAATATTAGTGTAGCAGGTGGACTGTGGGCCCTCAGCCTGGTGCTCCCTCAATGCAAGAACACTTTGTTCTATGAATCTGGCATTCCTCGAGGCTCAATGGCCCAACACAATCACTGAAGTAAAATGGGTGCACAAACAAATGTGGTGAAGAAAGCTGAAGGTGCCCAGCCATCAAAGGGTCTATCAAGTGTCTTGAAAGCCTGAAAATAAACATTAGACCATTTACCTAAGAGACCACAGCCACACAGAAGAAGCACAACAGCCAGTGTGGTCAGATGGTGGTGAAAGTGGTAAAAGGTCTAGGCAATAGACATCAAATGGGCCGGAAAAAACAAACAAACAAACAAACATATATTATTGTGTGCACACATGCCCAGTGTATTAATTGAGGTCATGTAAGAGCATGAGCAAGGGTGGTGAAGAAAACAGATGGGCCCAGTTATCAAAAGATAGAGCATCCAGGGTCTTAAAGGCTTGAGCATAAACAAGCAGCCATCTAGCTCAGAAGCAACAAAACCCACCATAAAAGAAGATCACTTACCTGTGCGATCATGTGGTGCTGAAACAATCAGGTATCAAAGAACAAAAATCAAAATCAAAGGACCAACTGACTCCCCATATCACTGATGACAAATGGATACAAAGGCAAACAAAGTAGAAGAAACAATGGTACCCAGCTAACAAATGATTGAATGCCTGGGATCTCCAAGACTTGAAGATAATCGAGTCACCATTCAGCGCAAAAACAGCAAAGTCCGCATGTAGGAAGCACACCAGCATGCGTGATCAAGAGGGGCCGAAGGGAGCAGATATCGAGCACCAAAGAACAAGAATCACATCATTACAAAGGAGGAGAGCAGGGTGGGGACCTAAGGCCCACTGGTGGGTAATTGGTCACCCCTTTACAGGGGAGACACGGGGTGGGGGGGGGAGACAGACCAGTCGGGGGGCAGCCAGGCAGTGATGATGCATACAAGTTTGCTCTAGTTCCTGAAGCCTTCCTCCCCGTCCCCCAACCATCATGGTCCCAACTCTACCTTGCAAATCCAGATGGACTGGAGAAGTCACACTGGCATAGAGAGGAGCTGGAGATATGGGGAAACCAGGATGGATGGGCCCCTTCAGACCAATGGTTAGATTAGAAATACTGGAAAGGTGGAGGGAAGGGGGGTAAAGAGACGGAACCAACAGCAAGGATATATACACAAGCTCCTATTTGAAGGACGGGCATCAAAGGAGTGGGTTGGGGGAGAGGTCAGGCAGTGGCAGTGTACGATATAAAAAAACAATAACAATGTATAAAGTATTGAGTGTTGGAGGGGAGGAGAGGCCAGGGGAAGAGGGGAAGGAATGGAAAAGCCGATACTAGGGGCTTAAGGGAAAAGGTGGACGATTGGAGAACAATAATAGAAGTGGACATGTGAGGGTGCTTGACGAATATGCTTATTTATATATTGTGAAAAACGATGTATGAGCCCCCAATAAAATGATCAGGAAAAAAAAAAGAATGAAGAAATTATCCAAAACTATCACTCATATGGCATTTGAGTATTTTGCTAGAGATAATTTTAATATCTTTGCAACAGAATGCCAACAGGAAATTTCAATACATTTAAGATAAGTTCAGAAGAGGATATGAAATGGAGAATGTTATTGATGATCTCAGATAGATCTTGCATGTAAGAAGATGATATTCAAGGGGCTGAGCCCCGATGGCATAGTGGTGGTGTGCATGACTGCAGCCCACTGGGTTGGAGATTCAAATCCAGCAGCAAGGCTTGGTCTCCTACTCTCCCCACCAGAGGGCAGTGATGGCAAAAAAAAAAAAGGAAATAATATTCGAAAGATGTTTGCCTATGTTGCATGGATTATGCAAAAACATCCCACTCTGTGAATCATAATAAACTATGAACAAAATTGCAAAGAATATGAATTCCAGAATATTTCATTGTGCTCACATCGAACTTACACTTGATGAGGAGTCAGACCTTCAAACAGAATGAGGGGATACAATCTAGTATAAAATCTAGAAAGGTGTATGTCAGGCTTGTATATTTTCACCATATTTATCCAACCTGTATTCTGAACAAACTGAGATACTGGACATTATAAAGAAAAATGCAGCAGAAGGATTGGAAGAAATCTCATAATCAACAATCCACACTATGTACATATGGCCATGACATAACTCATGCTTGCTGAAAATGTTCATGACATGAAATGTTTATGGATGAAAAACAAACACTATACATAGCCATTTGTATGGATGATTTGTGCCCTAACATAAAGAAAACAAAAATCCTCATAATTAGACTTATAATCCACGTAATAATGGATGGAGAAAATTTGAATTTTTCTAAGATTATATTTTACTTGAAATGACAATCATTTTCCAGGGAAACAGCCATCAGTAAATTAGAGAATGTATTGCATAGAAATACCTACTGGGAAATAATGCCTTAAAGTATTGAAAAGCAAAGTATGTCTCTTTGAGAACTGAGGTGCAGCTAGCACGCACCTCGATATTTCCAGTCCCTCAAATGCAGATGGAAAATAGTTCATGAATGAACAAGACTAAAGAAGATTTGAGACATTGCAAGAATAGTTACCTGAACTTATTTAGAAATTTTCAGGGGAGAAAAATCACTTAGTTACCCCTGACCATGAAAAACTATTGTACTATAACACATAATCTAGGATAAAGTGTAGGCATCTGTTTTGGCAGCCACCCTGGATCAATCGGGCACCTCAAGTGAGGTGTTGCCTACTTTGGTAAACACTGAGCATTGGCAATGACTATTAAGCACACCATGAACTATCAGAATGAGTTAATTGCCACATAAGAAGTAAAGTGAGCATTCTCCTTAGACATAAGAATGATGAAACATTTCTCTTGCATTTTGGACATCTTTGATTGCTAGTTGAGAAGCTCCCTCAAGAAAGATAGCATGCTTGAAAAATTAGAGAGTCAATGAAAAAGTGGAAGATATTAATTTGATAGATTGACACGGTTGTTTCAGCAACAGTCTCAAACAACAATAGTGCTTGCTCCGATGCTACAGGACTCTACTGTACTTGGTTCTGCTAGATACAGTGTCAATATAAATTGGAGCCCACTTATGTCACCTAATAATAACCCTGTGGTGGTATGGCGTTTAAGCTGCTAATATGTTTGAGTGTCCAAACTGCTGCATAGTAGAAAGAGCTGGACGTCTGAGGGAGAATGATAGGTTAAGAAATCATATGGGGTACTTCTGTCCTTTAGGACTCTTGTTAGTCAAAATTAATTAGTGGGTAATGAGTTAATTCTTTCAAATGAGTCAATCATCTCAAACACTGCTTTAATAAATTTTAAAACCAAATACTTTTTGAAAATACTTTTACTGAATCAAATCCCTCTGCTGTATTTCCCTGGATAACAATCTCAATTGAAACATTTATTCAGCAGAACCCTTCACTCTAGCAGGACAGTCTTTTCTTTGTCCAAAAAATGTATCAAGCTTTTTTTGCTTTTGTTTTGTTTTTTCCTTTCCCACTTGAAGTACCTTGTTCCTTTTGCTGCTCTTCTATTTAGACTCATTCTTGCATTCCTCAACCCCTCACTCACTGTCATCAAGTCAATGCTAACTCACAGCGATGACTCCCTCTGGGTTTCTGAGGCGGCCACTCTCTTTAAGACTTCAAAGCTCAGCCTGTCCCCGAGGAGCTGCTGGTGGTCTTGAACTGGCCGCCATCAGGATCACAGCTTAGTTCTGGGTCACTACCCCCTGAAGACTACCATTAGGTTTGTTCCTCACTTACAAAACCTTCTAATCAAATGGGATTAAAATCAAGAATTGCATTCCGGCACAGGCTATCAGAAATAGGGAAGAATACAAACACAGAGGAGGCACAAATTGACAAGTGGGACACACTGAAGACAAAACAGCCGTGCACATCGAAAGAATTCACCAAATGTGTAATAAGAGAACCCACAGACTGGGGAAATATCTTTAGCAATGAAACATTAGACAAAGTTCATATTACTAAAATCTATAATACTCTGTTAACTTACAATAAGGAAAAAACTAATTGCCTACTCAGGAGGTAGACAAAAGACTAGAATAGAAGTTTCATAAGGGCAGAAATCCAATTGGCCAATAAACATACTAGAAAATGTTTCCAATTATTATCCATAAGAGAATTGCAAATAACAACAACTATGAGATACCATCTAACACTGTCAAGGACAATCCAATTCAAGAAATCTGAAAGTGACAAGTGTTGGAGGGCCTGTGGTGCGATATGAACTCTGATACCCTGCTGCTGGACCTGTAAGTATGTGTAGCCATCACAGAAATCAATTTAAAAGAGATGGAATTTGATCTACCTTACAACCCAGCAATCCCCCTACTGGGCGTATAACCGGAAGATGCAAGAGACAAACTAGATCCTGACATCTGTGCTTCAATGTTCATCACAGCACAGTTCACAATCGCAAGGAGTCGTAAACATCCCAAATTTGCATCAATGAATTAATGGATTAAAAATACTGTGGAACATACATACAATGGAGTATCATGCATCACTAAAAAACAGTGATGCATGCATGAAGCACATCACCACAATGGGATGAATTAAAGGGAACTATGATAAGTGAAGTGAGTCAGCACAAAAAGACAAGTACAACATGCTTAAAAATGTGTAAGAGGCATAGGGGAAAAGCGTCCATATACATACGTTCTTGGGGTGAGGTGCAGTGACTCTGGCTGGGGGCAGACAGAATCTAGAGATACATGTGGCAGCCATCTCAAAAGGAGGGGCAAAGAAGAAGAAGAAAAAACACCAGCAGCGGGGGAACAGGGCATTAACCCACCCAAGGGGAAGGCATTGTTTTTATCTCCACAGGAGAGGGAGGAAGGGACCAGAATTAAACCTAGTGTTCCAAGACATGAATGCAACACACTGGCACGAAATAGGGAACCGACAGAGAAGTCTGTGGGGTCTACTGCAATCTCAACAATGTGCTCAGCACCCCACTGCCCTCAGGATGCGTTTCAGAGGATGGGACTGAAGCTGCAGCTCAGGGAAAGGGGCACATCTGATCAGGAGCAAAGAAGGAAGAAGAGAGAATGCAAGACTTCTTGGCCCATCAAGCCCTGAGGCTTCGGCAGTCAGTACACAGGCAGGACAATGGACCAGGAGACTAGACGTCCCTCACTGAACATAGTACTACAAGGTGGAAATTGTGCCTTCTCTGATCTCACCACACCAGGGGCAAAACACTAAAAACATCCAACAGTGCAGGAAGGGGAAAAGCAAAGTTCTAAGGAATACTAAAAAAATGAACTTTGACTAGAGTGTGGCACCCCATCAGACTCCACTGGAAAGCACTCATAAAGGTCAACAGATAGACCTGGAGCTATTTATAGCCTTTTTTTTTTTTTTTTGCTGTTGGCTTTTTTTGTTGTTTTGTTTTTTGTTTTCTTTTGTGGTTACGTTTTGCTTAGTTTTTGTGTGTGTGTGTGTTCATTTATGTTGCTACATGTCTCTTTAGATATGAGAGGTTTGTTAAAGAATCCAAAGCAGAAAACAACAAAACTTAAGATTCCAGGGGGGCCATGGGAAAAGGTGAGGTAGGGAAAAGGAAGGGGGCGTCACCAAGTCCAGGGACAAAGAAACAACAAATGACCTAAAATTGATGGCAAGCAGGGTGCAGAAAATCTGGTAGGGCTTGATGAAGGGCAATGTAACTGAAAGGAATTACTGAAACCCAAATGAATATTGAGCATAATAATGGGACAAGAGGAAAGCAAAAGGAAATAGAGAAAAGAACTCTGAGGCAAAGGACATTTATAGATGTCTAAATACAGGCATGGCCATATGTAAATATATTTATATATAATGAGAAGAGAACAGATCTATGTATTTATACCTATATGTTAAGAATTCAGGTTGTAGTTGGACATTGGACCTCGAATTAAGCATTCCCTTAATGCAAGAATACTTTGTTCTAATATCCCAGCATTCTGTGATGATCATCTTCTGGACAAAATGGGTGCATTAGATGTGGTGAAGAAAGCTGATGATGCCTGGCTATTAAAAGGTAGGTTGTCTGGGGTCTTAAAGGCTTGAAGATAAAACGTAACCATTTAGATGAAAAGCAGCAAAGCCCACATGGAAGAAGCACACAAGCATGAGGGATCATAAGTTGTCCATAGGATCAGGTATCAAAGACCCAGAACAAAAAATCTTATCAATATGAATAGGAAGGAGTATAGAGTGGACACCTAAGGCCTAGCTGTACACAATTGGACATCCCATTACAGAAGGGTCACAAGTAAGAGATGTGCCATTCAGGGTGCAACATAGCACTAATGGCACAACTTTCCTCTAGTTCTTTAATGATTCCCCCTCTCCCCCTACTGTCACAACTCCATTTCCACCTTACAAATCTGGCTAAATCAGATCATGCACACTAGTGCAGACAAGCGCTCACAGTACAGGGAATCCAGGATGGATAAACCCTTCAGAAACAGTAATGAGAGTAGCAATACCA
Source organism: Nesogale talazaci (assembly GCA_004026705.1). NCBI lineage: Eukaryota > Metazoa > Chordata > Mammalia > Afrosoricida > Tenrecidae > Nesogale > Nesogale talazaci. Next base: position 111,130 of record PVJH01004701.1, on the reverse strand, counting down.
GAAGAGAAAGGGGAATGTGGGGGGGAAAAAGGGGAACCAATCACAATGATTGGCATATAGCCCCTCCCTGCACCAGAGAGCAGACGACAGAAAAGTGGGCAAAGAGAGACAGTGATCAGTGTAACACATGAAAAATTATCACGGCTGAGACCCGGTGGCATAGTGGTTGAGTGCAGGACTGTGACCCTCAGACTTGGCAGTTGAAATCCAGCAGCAGCTCTCCAGGAGCAAGGCTGGGTAGTTCCCACAACCACCAGAGGTCAATGATGCAAAAAAAAAAATCCCCACAACTTTATAAATTATAAATATATGCACAAATATGCTGAAGAAAATTGATTAATAGGATGTTATAAAAGCTGTAAGAGCCTCCAATAAAATGATTCTTCTTTTAAAAAAGAAGAAAGGGAAAACAAAAGAATTGCACTTTTGTGGGTGAAGGGGACCTCAGACAGTGTTACACATGAAAAAAATTATAAATTATCAAGAGTTCATGGTGGGTGAAGGAAGAGAAAAGCTGGGAGTTGATACCAAGGGCTCAAGTAGAAAGCAAATGTTTTGAGAATGATGAGGGCAACAAATGTACAAATGTGCTTGACATACAATGCATAGATGTATGAATTGTGATGAGTGGTATGAGCCCCCAATAAAATGATTTTTAAAAAACTCAATGTAAATAAAACAACATTTCTGGCACCTGGACCAATAGGCAACATCATGATAAACAGAAAAAGGACTGAAGTTGTCAAGTATTTTATCTTGCTTAGATCCACAATCAATGCTCATGAAGGTAGCATTCATGAAATGGAACAGTGTTCCATCATGTAAATCTATCATAAGATCTCTTTAAAGTATTGAAAATCAAGAATGCTTGATTCAAGCTATGATATTTAAGTTTCCTCTTATGTTTGTTAAACATCCAATAAGGAAGACCTAAGAAAAATTGATGCATTTGAACTGTGATTCTGACAAAGAATATTGAAGAAAAAATCAAGGCCAGCCAAAAGGAAAATAGACTGTCTTGGAAAAAACACAGCCAGAATGCCTTTTGGAGCATGACAAGATTACATTTCAAGTATTTTTCATATGTTGACTGTAGAGTTAGTCCCTGGGGAATGGCATCGTGATTGGTAAAGTAGAAAGGCAGTGAAAACTAGACAGTCTCTCAAAGCGATGGGTTGACATCAAGTCTGCAAACATGGGCTCAGAATAAGAGCTAGTGTGAGGATTGTGCAGAACTGGGTGGGGTTTCATTCTGCTGCTCACAAGGTGTTCCTGGATCAGAAGCAGTTCCACAGTATCCAACAACAATCTATGCTATCATTTTTCAATCTATTTTTCACTTTTATCTCTGTGCATCTCAGCACAAAAGGGTAGGAAGCATCATTTTCTCTTACTGTCCTTATATTTTTTGTATTACTAAATCACTGTTTTTGTCTCATCATCTAAATTGTACATTCTTCAATGGCATTTAATTTTTAGGTAGCCATACTCTACTTAGCATTTTTGAGTGTACACTTTGACTTATTTAATCATTCTTTGTGTTTCGCTGGTATTGGTGAGGGAGGGAGATTGGGAATGAACCCATAATTTGCCCAACATCCATTGCATTCTAATAAATTTGTCCATTCATCCTCACTTAACTAAAGAGATGCACTTTGTGCAAAAAAGAATTATACTACATATATTTTCTTTCCAAGATAACTTTCATTGTAAAATTGGAGACTTTTTTCATATAAAACTAGACTGAGTAGATTAAATATCATTCACTAGGAAGTCATGAAAATATTAGATGAGATGTGAGATAAGAAATTTTGTGAGATTAAAAGTTTTGGGCATATAGAAAGTAAATGTCAATTAATTGGAAATCAGCAATGATTGATCAAGAAAATGCATATTAAAGTGGACCAGCCTACTTTTTAGCAAGGTTACTTTTGTTATCTGGAAAATACTATATTGTAAGTGTCAATTTTAGTGAAGTATTTGACATGACTTTCTTAATATCCTTAAGGAGAATAAATCAATTTGTAGCTAGTGGATGTTAACTTTGCAGAGATTCCTTCTAGTGTGATAAAATAATGTGCTTATTTTCTGTGCCAAAATGAAAATAAGAGCTAGGAGAAGACAGAGAAGGTATGAATATCAAATATTGAATGACATGTGGTTGATAGAGATAATATTAATAAATCCAGATGCAGAATTATTGCAATGAACTAGAATTCCTAGTTAAAAAAAAGAAAATTTAAAGTATCAGAGATATTCCATATAAAGGGACCTTGGTGGTGTCATGGTCTACCTGTTGAATGGTTAATCACAAGGTTAGCAAGTCCCTCTCCCTAGAAGTTCTAAAGTATAAAAATAAGACTCTTTTTTCCTCTAAGATTTGTAGTTTCAAAAACCCAAAGTGGCAACTTTGTTTCATGTGGTAACTCTGAGTTGAACTACGCAATGGCAATGAGATTGGTTTTTTGGTTTGTATCCCAAATAAAGCCTTGAATTTAGTTTAAAAATCAGCTGCAAGAATGCAGAATAAAATATATATGGAAAGTTTTTTAAGTTCATATGAAACTTCATTGCTATAAAATTCATGTTATTAAAGGTAAGTGAGCCATAAGCACCCATTGCTCAAAATACAGTAACTATCACCATAATAGAACCTGGTTCAAAGAACCAATGGTGACATCATGAGCTATGGATTTAGCTGCTAATCAGGACATCAGTGGTACAAATTCTTTGCACTACTTTGGAGAAAGGTGAGACAATTCTATAAAGATTTAAAATCTTGGAAATCCAAAAGGGGTACTTCTACTCTGTCCTCTAAGGTGGTTATGAATTAGATTAGCCTCAATGGCATGAGGTTTGTTTGGGTTTGAGAGCCTTCTTATATGTATTTGGAATGTGCTGGATGATATATGAAGATCATACAAAAATTTGCTTTAAGATGAGGTTAAAAGGAGAGCATGGCCTCTTGAAAGACTTTCATTGGAAAGACAAATAAGAAATACTTATTAAGCAATATAGAAGAAGATGCCTTGTTGTGGTGAGTTATGCATTAAACTGGTAATTACAAGGTCAGCAGTTAAAATTATTAGGTAGCCAGACAGGGACAGGGATGGGCAGGGGGTTATCTTCCATGCCTGTACAAAACCACCTACAGGAGGTTGGGAAGAAAAATTGGGTAAGCAATAGCCATTCATGAAGACTGTAACCATGCCTCCATAGCCAGAGTTTTAAAATACCCTGGCAGCGGGAAGACTGTCTATTTGACTGATGAGTGGTAGGTCGGAGAGAATTCTCTCCTTTTTTATCCTGCACCTGTACCCACTCACCTTTGTCATGGTCTCTCATTCGCCACATGTAAGTGCTCAGTCCCATGAGTTTGCCGGTGTTCAATTGGGGCCACCAGCACAGGTTCCACGCACTTTGGCTTACGTTCCCCAAATAGCATGTACTCTTTTGTGATTGTAAAACATGAAATTTCTCCCATCTTTATAAAATCCTATTTGGATTACACATCAGGCTTTGGCATGAATTCTTTCTCATTCAAAGCCAAGAATCAAGGTAATACTCACTTGAGAAATTTATCAAAATCACCAGCCACTCTTCTAGAAAAATGTGAAGTTTTTTACTCCTGTGAAGATTGACCATCTTTAAAACCCAAACAGAAGTTTTGCTCTGTCCTTTCAGTGGCTGTGAGTTTGGTTTAAAGTGTGAAAAACAGAATGAAGACAGAGAGAGAACGTGCAACCGAAATATATCACCCTAGTTAAAAAGAAGAAATCCCACAATCAGAACAAATGTATGCGTGCTTCCTGAATCACCTTGTCACTAAGTCAAACCCCACACCAGACATTTGATCTCAATGATATACACTGTGTTTGTCAGAGTAGGTCTGAGCTCCATAGGAATTTTGATGGCTAATTTTCAGAACAAGGATGTCGTTTCTAGGGTACGCCTGGGATAGACCTCAAATTTTATCATTTTGGTTAGCAGCTAAAGCATATGAACCCTTCCACTACTCAGTAACCCCAACTATCCCTCTAAAAACCAGTCTAAGTGTGGCAGTCATGTGCTTATATTAATTTTATGATTGAAATGTAGGGGTGGAGTCTAGCCTGTTAATCTGGAGATAGCCATTGGGTAGCCAATGAGGCCTCTGTGTGGGCATGGCTTTTTCCTGATATTCTGGGAAATCTCGTAATATTTCCCTCATGAAGATGAGAAGATATCTTCCTGAGTTGTTGGGAATTAGTCTGAGAGACTATGAATCACAGACAAGACAAGTTGGCAGTGTCTGAGAAGCTCGAGGAGCCAGCGGAGAGACCACACGGCTTTGCACTGATGGAGCCAGATGTCTGAAGCTGGGACGGCCACCTGGAGACCTCTTCCAGTGATGAGTTACTTCTGATGTTGATGAACCCTGAGCCCTGGAAGTGAGGATCCATGGGGAGATCCCTGCCAACACTGGGACTCTGCACCCACTGACCTGTGACTTCGTGAGTCGGAAGGAGACTTTATACACTGATATCGAGCATATGGGTTAATATCGGACTTATGACTTTGTACTGGACTGGATTGGGATGCTTTCTTAATGTCCTATTTCTCTTATATATAAACCTTTCCCTTATATCTATATGCATGTCTATGAAATTTGTTCCTCTATTCTACCTGGGCTAACACATTAAGCACACTGTTATTGAATAAATGCCAGTTCATAGTGACTGTACCAAAGAAGGTATAACTATCCTATGATATCTGGAGATGGTACTCTTTAAATGAGCAGAAAGTCCCATCTTTCTACATAGGAGCAGCTGGGGGTTTTGAACTGTTGTCCTTGTGGTTCACAGTCCAACTTGTAACCACTAAGCCACTAGAGCTTCTTTATCAATTTCCTAGAAAGGAGTTAATCAAGTAACTGAAGCAGTCTCAAGGAAAGAGGGCAATGATCTCCAGGTTCAGGCTTTTAGGGTCTTTGCATGGGAGGAGTTCGTGAAGGTAATGGTTGACTGCATTGGCTGAATTAAGTCAACCTGGCCTTGTTTGAGCCCACCCAGGTGTTTGTCTCCTTGGCTTGGGGGTGTGGATTTGGAGCATGCCTCTTAGACATTCATGCATTTTGCTACCTAACAAAAAGAACTTCTCCATTAACTCACTTGTTCCATTCAAACCTTTTCTCTTTATTTTGAGTGCTGCCTTTGCTTAGTCTGAATTCTTTCCTGGAAGCAGGACAAGAACTTCGATGGGAAAGGATTAAATAACCAGAGTTCCCAGAAACCATTCACTTTATTGAGAAAGAGAACAGTAGATGCTGGGGACGCATGCTAAGTGGTATACTTCTCCAAAGGAGACACCCAGCTTTATGTCTCTACTCCTTCCATTGTTGTGCTGCTTGCAAAAAAGAATCCATGCAAGAGACAGCATTCAAACCAGAGTCAACAAAAAGGGTTTAACAGAAGAAGTGAGTTTAGAAGGGCCCACTTTTGTGTAGAGTACCAAAGGACCCCCGGGAGAGGTGAGGACCTAGTACAATGTAAAGTTAGGCTTCATTCAGCTAGTGGGGGACTTCTTAATATTGGCTGGCTTTCTGTAGTTCCTTCTGCTATTAGCTGGCTTTCTGAAGCATGTACCCAGAGTTCCTGGTGTGCTCTTGTCCCCAGGACCCAATGCCAGATCAAGAAAGTCAACCAGTATAAAGCATTTTATATCAGCTCTGTTCCCAATCAGGATCATTAGTGCTGCAGTGAGGTAAGCAGTAGCCTGCTAGCCACAAATTTGGCAGTTCAAGCCTACTCGCTCACCTGCGGGAGAAAGGCGAGACTCTCGGCTGTAAGATGTACAATCTCAGAATCGATGAACTCATTCTGTTGTCCTCCAGAATCCTGTGAGCCCGAATCTACTTAGGAACCCTGGATTTGGGTTGAGGTTTGCGTCTCCAAATCTACTTTCTTCTTATTATCCATAATGTCAACTATTAAAAAGTTTGCAAACAAACAGTACCTATTTGACTAAGATGCAAAGGTAATATCGGGAAATAAAAGTATAAGTTTTTGTGTGCTTTGATTTTAGACTGACACCATTATTAATGAAGAGAGATATTAACAACATAGTCTTCATAGATACATATAAAGATAGTAAGAAGACCCATTTCTATCCACCTGAGGTTTACACGGATCTCATGGTAGCGGTTTGATTTGGGTTCTTGAGTTCCTGATTTTCAAACCTCCCTTTCTCTAGTCACCGGGCTAAGAAAACAAAAGAATATCCTGGAAGCCAAAATCCTCTCTGAGGTCACCCACAAGCACAGCTTTCCCTGGACAGCAAACACAAAGGTAATAGGGAGAAGCTGCAGTAAAGGAGAGATAAGAGATAATAGATTGTTTCAAAGACGTGAACTTCAAAGGGAAAAGGGTTGAAGAGGAGAAAGGAAATCAAAGAAAGAAGTTGATAGGGATCCGAAGGGGGCAGAAACAGAGAGTATGAAAATGACTTAAGGTTCAGGGATTTCTCTTTATTTTCTTTTTTTAAAGCTTGGTCAAATTTACATTGCTATACTGGTGAAGGGAGGTTACAATTTGCATATTTACTCTAAGATATTTGGAAATGTCAGGCAAATTGGGTTTTTATTTATATCCAGCCAACTAATCATTTGCCCCAAGAAACAGAAAACATTGGTGTTCAGAGACTTCTTTTAAAATAATTAAAGAGGTTGATATGCTCTCAAATATCTCCTGAGCCATTGGAAAAGTGACAATTAACCGAAAAATATTTTTGTTCTGCCAAAGATCCTGACAGGTGGGAAAAAATTTGAAAGGAAATACAGTGACTTTCAATTATCTATCCTTGGACACTTATCTGCTTTTCGTGGTACTCTACCTAATTAATGGCTCTTCTGCAAATGTTAAGAAAAATTAGAATTGTTATTTTCCACTGGTCTAAAATTAACAACCATCAAGAACAACGCTGCAAGAAAACTCGGTATGAAGTATGGATAGGTAGGGTAATGGAAATTAAATCTTCACTAATCTCATGTGTTTTTGCAAATTAGCTGAAGGTAAGAAAACTCATGACATTGTATTGATTTTAAAAAGAAAGTTTGAATAAAAGTAATTACAGTAATAGTGAACTATTTTATTGGGTAATTATTTTCTGATGAGGCTTTGATTTCTAAGTTGATCTGAAAAGTAGAAAGATTAGGGATAAAGTGGGTTGTCTCCACAGAATGCTGACCCTCAAGGGGAAGCAGTTGACCCTCCCACAGTGAAGGGGTTGGAAAGAAGTTGGGCACACTAATTAGACACCTTTGGGAAAATCCAAACTCGGCATGTGCCGACCAAGGCCCTCGAAGACCATGGGGAAGACAACCTGGGCACTTCGACATTAGGCACCAGCAATATGACATCACACAGGTGCTCCTGAACACAACCAATAAGGTCAGCTCGTACCTTCAACCACGACCCCATCTCCCAGTGGGGCTAGGAAGGGTCAATACCACACTGAGGGCTAGGTGTTGACTAGGTGCTCTCTTGCTGGTCTTGTGTGCCCCTGTGCCCTCTCGGGGCTTTCTCTCTCTCTCTCTCTCTCTCTCTCTCTCTCTCTCTCTCGGCTTGGCACTATGGTCCCATTGCACAGTAACTGCATGGCACACATGCTTTCCAGAGATAGCTTGTACATTGGGAGACTGTGATACCTGAAACTTCCTGTTCCCCCATAAAAGCTACAAAAGTGCTTCTGCTGTATGAATTCTTTTAGCATTGAGAAGCAAGGACTAAGGTAAACCAACCCCAAAGCCCACCAAATCCAAAGACCGTTTGGGATGGAAATGAAATATTGCTTACTTATATCTCAACATTAATATCTTTAATAAGGCTGTAAATAGCTTAACTTGTTAATACTACTTAGATTGTCCAACTGTCCTCTCTCAAGATTGGAGTTCGCACGTGGTCAATGTTCACTTGTTTCAGGAAGACTTGCCTATAGTGCTCACTGTTTGCTAAAAGATCTCTCGACCCTGCTAAGGTGAAAAGACGTGACTGTCAGCTACAGTCTTGGAAACTCTCTGGGGCAGTTTAAATGGCCTTAAAAGTTTTCTGTAAATCAGAATTGACTAGGTTACAAAAGGTTATATTTATTTTACACTTTTATCATTTTATGGTGCATATGGATGCACATATAGGTGGCACTAAAGTACATGAGGAAATGGTATTCATATTGAATAACATATTTGTATTGAATAACATATTCATATTGAATGTCACATTCCTCGTATGGAATGTTAGTAGCTAGATAGAATATCAAAGGGGAAAAGAGTAACGGCTAAGGGAGAAAATGGGGTGACAATGAAAGGAACCTTCAAACAGGAGAGTGAAGGCACACTTCCCTCATACCTCTGAAGTACAAAGGAGGATAAAGACACATTTTCTTATCAATGAAAGACGAGGAGGTAATGAAAGTATCGTGGGGGTACATTAAAAGAAAAAAAATAGTTTTTTTTCAAAGCTATGTATTTAATTTTTTTAACTAAACAACCTTACTACCTTCAAATTACTCTTCTGTACACTTAATGCATTTGTCAAACCTGCAATTCCATTCTTGGAAACATTTCACAGACTCCTCTGTTTACATGGCTGTCAACATCTCCCACATTTTTTCTTCACCTATTCTAAGTCATCAAATTGCTGTCCTTTCATGTCCTTATTCATTCAAGAAAACAAAAAGAAATCACATGGAGTGAGGTCATGTGAGTAATGTGTAGGGGACAAGAGAGGTATGTGATTTTTGTTTGTCAAAGACTGGTCCACAGAGATGGCTGCCTGGCAAGTGCATTGTCATTGTGACAAAACCAGTTTGCTGTCTGCCTCAAATCAGGCCTTTGTTGTCTAACAGTGCTGCACAATCTTTTCAAAATCTCTTCATAAAAAGCTTAAGTCTGACCAGTTGGAACAAATCCCAAGTGCACTATGAGTTGACATGTTCATTCTTTTTGGAAATTGATGAATGTCCAGAATGAGGTTTGTCATCAATCAACATTTGACCTATTTTGAAATGAGAGAACCATTCATACACTTGAATATTTCCCATAGCACTGTTCTTGTAAGAGGTGTTCAACATCACAACAGTTTCTGCTGCACTTTTGTCTCACAAGAAATGAAATTTCATAGCCACACACAGTTTTCTTAATTTGACCATCACAAAAAGCAAGGTTTGACTGAAACTGCTTTTATGGAAAAAACTCATTGGGACCACAAAGAACCTTCCCAGACAACACCACTGGATTCACTGTGAGTTATTTAATGTTCAGCGACTAGAGAAAAAAGGCTTATAGGAAGCACCACTCTACCCTGCACAATTCTGTTTTTTTGGAGGTACCTCCTCAGATGTGTGTGTGTGTGTGTGTGTGCAGGGTGGGTGGCAGGGTGAGAGGGGCGTGCAGAAGGATCTCAGGGTATTTTGCTGGAAACACAGATCGTCACCCTCTCCCTACAATGACTGAATTGACTTTTGGTTTCTGCCTTGAAGCAAAAAGTGCCTGGCAACACACAAACTCTGGCGTGGAGTAGAGCACATATCTGGAAAGGGGAGATATGCTACAGAAATCTAACTTGTCATAGAATACCCGATGGAAAGCCGGGCAATGGTGGAAACTGCACCATTAGCAGAATAAAAACCTTGCTCCTCATCCTACATACCCTCAGAATAGCTGGGGATCCTTTGGTGTTCCACCATAATGTAACCCCTTCAATGAACTCATTCGCTTTGCTCAAGCCTTTTTCTCAGATTCAAATCTACATGTCAGCACTTGCCTGAATTATTTCTTGTGAACTGGACAAGAACCAAGAAAAGAGAGATTCAAAACCTTGGTTTCTGAATAGGCAGAGCAGTTTAGGTTGTCAGTATCAAATCTTCCCATATATTTTGTCAAACAATATCTATATTATAAGTTAAATTGTGCTTCTCATTCTCCCCAAAACTGCACAATAAATGTAAATGTAAGTGGGAATAAGGTTTTGCCCTTAGTAATGAGTCATATCAGAATAGAGCGATCTCTAAGCTTAATATTTTATGTATGAGTGAATATATATGTGTGTATATACATATATATATATATATATATGGATGAAAGTTACGGAGAAGGTCACCAGTTTTACATCAACAGATCCTACCCAATTATTTTCAACCCTTCCATTGTAATTCCCTCATGGAACACCACTTATCTCATTCCTCCTTTGTTCCCTGTTTCTGTTCTTAATTAATCTATTGAACTTTGGGTAAATGCAGTCCTCTTGATGTTAAATGGTAGGCTATTCTAACATGCGAATGAGATCAGTACCACATGAAATGATACTTAAAATCCAATAATCTTTGAGGTTCTACCATTCTCCATTTTACCAGATCAACTAATCTCTTTTATGATTTCTGAGTTCACATTTTCCCCTACTCTTTCCAGAACCTGCTAATATAATCCTTTCCAGAGTCATTGGTAGTATAGATGGACACTCTCCAGTTCTGTTCTCCGATGGTGAGAATAGAATCCAGACAGGTACACAAGTGGCTAGTGCTATGAAAAGGATATTATGTAAAAGTGGGGAGGCACATTCATATACCAGGTGCCAAGAATTGCTAGTAGCTACCAAAATGGAATAAGTTCTAGTGGCATGGCACAGCAGTAAAGTACCCGGCTGTTAACTGCAAGGTTTAAAGTTAAAACTCACCAAGTTCTTTAAGAAAAAGGAAGTAGCAGTATGTGTTCACACAAAAGACAGCTCTGGAAACCTATAGGGCCAAGGACTAGGACCTACTGTATTCATTTTAGAACCTACTGTCATGTATGGGAGCCTTGTTAGCACATTATAAAAATCCCTATACACAATAAGATATTATTCCTAGTCAAATGAACAGCATTAAAATTTCAGCATGTGCTTTATAAAAATAAACCATTTTATAGGTAGTTTATACCAGTATTATCACAAACCATACATCCATCCATTGTGTCAAGCACATTTGTACCTATGTTGCGATCATCATTTTCAATGCATTTTCTTCTACTTGGGCCCTTGGTATCAGTGCCTCATTTTTCCCCTCCTTCCCCTTTTCTCCCTCAGGAACCCTTGATAATTTATTGATTATTACTATTTTTTAATGTCTTGTACTATCTGACGTCTCCCTTTACCCCCTTGCCTTTTGGCCATTCCCTTGGGAGGGAGTTATATGTAGGTAATTGCGATTGGCTCCCCGTTTCTCCACCCACCTTCCCCTTTCCCTCCTGGTATGGCTGCTCTCAATATCGGTCCCAAAGAATTTATGTGTCCTGGATTCCCTCTGTTTCCAGCTTTTATCTTACCCATGTACATACTCTGGTCTAGCCAGATTTGTAAGAATTAGGGTCACAGTAATGGGGGGGGCAGCATTAAAGAACCACAGAAAAGCTGTATGTTTCATTGGTGCTATATTGCATCCTTCCTGGCCCATCTCCTCCCTACAACCCTTCTGTAAGGGGATGTCCAATTGCTTACAGATTGGTTTTGCGTCTCCACTCCATACTCCACCCTTCATTCACATTATGATTTTTCACTCTGGGACATTGATACCTGATACTTGATTCCAATGACACCTCATGATCACATAGGCTGGTGTGCTTCTTCCATGTAGAGTCTGATGCTTCTTAGCTAGATGGCCACCTGTTAATCTTCAAGCCTTTAAGACCCCAGATGCTATATCTTTTGATAGCCAGGCACTATCAGCTTTCTTCACCACATTTGCTTATGTACCCACTTTGTCTTCAGCTAGCTAAAAATGAGGGGAGAAATAAAAGACATGGACAGGGTGTTGTTTATATCTCCACAGGGAAAGAAGGACCAGACTTCAACCCAGCGCTCCAAGTCAAGAAAACGACATGCTGGCATGAAGTAGGGAACCAATGGTGAGGCCTGGGGGGACGACCCCATTGCCAACTAAGTGGACACCACCCTCCCCCCAGAAGAATTCATTTCACAGGTCAGCACTGAAGCTACAGCTCAAGGAGAGGGATGTGTCTGATCAGAGTGCAAAGAAGCATGTGTCTGATTAGAGTACCCAGGAGCAAATGAGGGTGAGGAAAAAAGAGTGAAGCACACCCTGGCCCACAAAGCCTTGAGGATATTATTTCTGCTCAGAACAGCTAATGCCCAGAGAGGACTAGCCCCACCACAAGATGCAACACGTGCTTTACCTATTCATTGTCACTGTTATCTAGTAGGTTCCTGCTGACAGCAACTCTACAGGACATAGAAGAACTGCTCTTCAGAGTCTTTCTCTGCTATGTAAGTTCCTTGTAAATTGACCATTGTTATATTTGATTATTAAAATGGATTCATTTTTCCAGCTCTAGTTAAGTTTGAAGAAGACACATTTTGTAATATTGTCATAATAACCTTTTAGAATTAAAATTGGGGGGAAATATAATAAAATAGGTTGGATTTATTTAGTATACTATAACAAAATAGCAAGCATGGGTAGTTTTAGAGATTTATTTATGTCTTCTCAGTTTGGGTGGTAGAAATTCATATTTGGGATTTTGTCTCGGTGAATGTCCTTTTTTTGATGTATCTAGTAGCTGCTGGTAGTCCCTTGGTGTACGAGGACTCCTAGATTCATCTGCTCCTGACATTTTCCTGCAATGCTGAGTATCTCTGTGTCTGAATTCCCTTCATAAAACACAACTCAGAAAGGATCTAGGATTAAGATCTACTTTAGTTCTGTATGACCTTAAAAACATCATAAAAAGGTGGAAAAACTTTCCCAAATAGGATCACATTCATGCATATATTCAAAGGGTAGAGCTTCAAAATATGTTTTCCTTACTGCCACCACTATCTGGTGGACTCTGACTTCCTGCCAGGTCCTACATGACGGAGTAGTAGTGCTCCTTAGAGTTTTCTTAGATGAAATTTCCTGAAGCAGTCAACCTCATCTTTTCCTCTTGGAATGACTGATACTCTGACTTGCTACACTCTGAAATTGTCAGTTCAACTGTGCCATTAAATTACTTGTAGGTCAAAATTCAACCCATGAGATAAATGAATTGTGTTGTTTTCACCTGTAGTCCCCTGTTTATACATCTTTCTTCATATAACCTACTGGATATTTTTGAAACACTGTCAAGTGAAAAACTATAGAAAGATAAATTGAATGGATATTTCCATAGCATTCTTGGGTCTTTCAAAGTAACTCAACAAGAAGCTATGAAGTTTCCAACTGGTTTCTCTTTATGAACTTCAAGGTAAAGGACTGAGAAAAAATAATAGGAAATTAGTATTCCATATACTATCCTCCAAAATGAAGTTACAATGTTTTCTTACACAGGTGATATTTACCTTATTATAAAAGGACTGGCTGCTTCTATGGACAATGGCAGCTACTTATTTCTTTTTGGGGAAGCAAGTAAGGTGTTTTCGATCTTTTGTGGTTTGTTTATTTCTTGTTACCTTTGATTCTCTAATTATCCAGGAAATTTGAATCAAGCTACTTCAAACCAATTATGAAGAGTTGGCCAAGTGGCCTGATTCTCTGGCATAGATATGTGTGGATTTTTAAAATACAATGATTTTTTAAGCATCTAGCTACAATTCATTTGCTGCCCTTGGTATTGTCTTTACTCAAATTTGCCTGAAGTTAAAAGGGCCAAGCCTTGTAATGCACTTCCCCATCCTTGTAGTCTTAATTTTACTTCTTCATTCTTGAAAATGCCAGTGTGATGAAATAGAAGAGGAGGGATAGAAAAAGCTTTACCCTAAAGCACAAATAAAATTTCCCGGAGCTTACATTTTTGTTCTTCATATTCTAGTATCTTAGATTACTTGTCTATTCTATCAAAATGGAGAAATGTTTTCTTTCCTACTTGGCATTAGATGTTTACATTTTCCTTTGTAATACATTTATCATCAATCAATTTTCAGGAGCTGAGTCTCTGACTAACATAAAGCAGTGGAATGTTGTCTTGAAGATAGAGAACAGAGAATGTCAGAGCCACAAAGACAGTAACTCGGGCAGACAGAAAGGCTGACACTTAAATGCAATTTCTGATTCTTTGGAAAGGAATGATTGGACCTTCCTCAGCACCCTTCACTTATTCTGCTGCCCCTCAGGTCTTTCTTTTTCCGCTTTTAATATTAGATTTGGGGAGATTCAATTGACTGCTGTGCCCTACTGCCTAATCAGTCAGTAAAAAAGCACCAAAGTCAAGAAAAATATTTTAAGAGATGTCAGTTCCATAAAAGTCAACAGAGATAAAGAGATTTATTGCTTCTATCCTCACTGCTGACCTGATTCTATTGGAGTCGGAAATCAAGAAAAGCCGATTGTTTGTATGTGGATATGAAAGAAAGCAAGCAAGCATGAGAAATAGATTTAGTTTGCAGGGTGAAAGGAATAATATTTATAAGTTGTCAGAAGTCCCTTAAAGTTGATATTTTACTGTGCTACTTGAATTTCTGGAGCTTAGTTCTTGTTATTGTTGGTAGGAGAAAATAAGATAAACAAAAAGAACATGTAGCATTCTGGTTATTATGCTTATTTATTATTTAATGCATTCATATTATCAATATTTATTATATTCCTATCATATGCTGAAAGTTGTACCAGTAAGTAGAATTATGCCAGCAAATCAGCCTGATTTGGGTGAACCTTTTTGGGCCACAGTTTATACAAGAAGAGTCACATTAATTAGTCACATCTTATAAAGAAAGATGGACAGGAGTGGAATAGCGCAAGAAGAGCAGAAGGAATTCCTTAAGTTATAGGTCAGCTCCAAGCTCTCCTATTAATTATTGATCTATTTTAAATTATATCAGAACATTAAAGGATTTTGTATGTAAATTGAAGTCCAGGGTGGTTCCAGTTATCTTAGGTACTAAACAGAGACTTTTCAGGATAGAAGGGGATTTAGAGATCATCTTGTAACACTTGATTCTATATATAGTAAAATAACAATAATACTCAGAAGATGGTATTTTTTTCACAGAACACATATCTTGTGACTGGTATTATGTAAAATAAAAATCTGGTTTCCTTTGCTGTCCTTATTTCATAGTAAACCTGTCAAAATGTTTTAATGGTTTCTATATAAGCAGTTTCCCTCAAAAGCTGATTTTATAAAGATCATGGGAGTGAGTGCTGCAGACTCTGTAACACAAGTTATGCTTTAGTTCAGAAGGAGGTTTCCAACACAAATATTGCTGTTTGTGCATATCTAAAATCATATCCAAACAATTCAAACTCACTGCTGTCGTGTTGCTTCTAATTCATAGATAATCTATGGAAAAAGGTACAAGTGTCCTCAAAAGTGTACATCTTTACCGGCATAGGAAGATTCACCTTGCTCCTGTGGACGGGCTGTTGGTTTCAAATTGCTGACAGTTTAAAACTGGTGACAGTTCACTCCTTCCCCCACTACACTGCCAGAGCTACCCTAGCAACACCAGCACTGAACTTTTTAGGCTTATCCAACAATCTGCCACCCAGCAATCACGTTCAATAACACATGTTTCCGAAACTATCAATTAGTCAACAGTTGGGAAGAAGCCAGACATCCTGTAATGTTAATATTCTGACAACAAACTCTCAAATGACGCTCCGTGCTTGGTTGTTGGGTAGTGTCCAGTCAGTGCTGATTCAGGGGGAAACAGGGTGAGACGACGTCAGCCACGCGGGTGCTATGCTCATTGTCGTATGGTGAGCTGTTCTGTACCACTGCAGCCACTGTGTCCATCAACTGGATTGAGGGGCTTCCTCTTGGATACTAACTCTTTATTAAGCATGGGACTCATCCTCAGAGACTGATCACGCTTGCTAACATGTCCCAGTACATGAAATGAAGTAATCTAGCTTTTAAGGAACATTCTGACTCCCCTTCTTATAAGATATAGATTTGTTCATATTTCTGGAAGCTCATGGCATATTCACCATTATTCATCAAGAAACCATTGCAACACTTAGATCTTTCTTTGGTCTTCCTCACTAACAAGTTCATTCAAAATATACTGTTCTACCAAGTCAGTAATCCTTTAATGTGATGATCATACTTTTCCTTCTAATGTCACCTGGTAGAGGTGAAAAGTCACGAAGTTAGCAAGCTAACTCTCATCTGCCAGGAATCTTGATGATCACCATGAGTCACCCCCCCCTCCAAGTACTATGAATTTAAAAGTATAAATAAATCGGAAGCATTTTGTGACTATTTCAAATAAAATACATGATGAAAAATAACTATCACAAATTTTAATAAGTCTAACCATCACAACTGGAAACTTAAATTACTTATTCTTGTGATTTTGAAAGGCTTGATTTGTTTTAGTTTTCTCAAATTCCTGTGACAAAATACTATAAGTGAATGACTTCAAATAAATTTATTTCTCAGATTTCTTTAAACAAAAGATTTCATCATTTTAGCAAAGATCAAAACTATTCTTTTACTTTGACCATGGTTAACCACAAAAATTGAACTGTTTTACATGTCCCAACCTCTCAAAAAACAACAACAAAAAAGATTTGCGGCCAGTTCTCAGATCTTGCAATCCAAGTCAATTTAAACTCTTGATAAATCAGTGCAAATCCTTAAGGCTAAAAGCCTTCCAGGATAAGTCTAAGTGACAAAAATCCATTTTGGGACCGTTATTCAAGATGAAGGAAGGTGTGTGAAGTACTTTCTGTGAAGAGCTTTTTTGCTAACACACTTCAGGATCTTGGATTTTTTGATGATTGGTTTTCTGGTCATCGAATCCACCACTGCCTCCTCACTTGCCTTATTGCTGTCTATCCTCAGAACAACAAAAGGAGGTGCCTTGAAACCAAATAATGGAGTCACTTGAGCAAATTTAAATGATTAACATAAAGGAATTGTTACGGGTGTGGGACTCATGCATGATTATATGACTTTTATGCTTCCTGGGCTGACTTATAAAGGAAGCAGTTCTTTCCAAGAAATTTTTCAAGTTGAAATTGAATATTGGAAATTTTGGACCCGGAAAACTCAACTCCACTTAGTGGAACACTGGGTTTTTAAAAGTAACAATGGAAACCCTATTCTTCTTGACATAAAATGAGCAAGTGGTGCCTCTTCCATTGAAACTCCTGGCTGTTTTATCCACACGATGAATATACACGTTGGGGTCACCTAGAGGATCAGACTGAACAATCCAGTTGGCTTCAAGAATATCCAGCCCTCGAGTGATCAAATCTGTACACAACAATGCCCTTGAATCTGCACTGCAGAATCAAAGAAGTATGGTTATTTGCTTAATTTGTTTCCATTTTCTGTAAAGATCACGAGAGGCAAATCAATGTCGTTCAGAAATCCATAGTGGTGTTTCACTGACTTGCTGGATCCAAAGAACACTATTAACTTTTATTCTTTTTTTTTTTTTTTTAGGAATTAAAAAACAGAAGATGTCTTTTTTTCAGGGTGACAAACAAGGTATCTCTGTTCTAGGCCATGCCTGGTTGCATTGATTTTATCATCATCAAGTCCAACATACACGGGCTCCTTTTTCAGATCAACCCTCACCAGGTCTTCAATTTTTTGAGTTTAATTGGCAAGAAAAGACACCATCTGTCTGTGAACTGGAAGAAGTTTAATAGTTTGCATTACTTCTCTTCAAATGCAACATTCAAGGTATGATCAGCCGCATCAGACACCAGGCCCTGTCTGTTTTTATACACAACCCCTGGGGCATTCTGCAGCAGTCCAGGATATGGCCTAGTGAGGACACAAGGATGCTGATCCTATTAGCAAGTTCCTTTGCTTCAACTGACCTATTACTGTGCCCCATGATCAGTCCATATGTATGAAGTGAGGGTGTCATTATCTCCTTCAGCACCCCAAATATCTGCCTGGCCAGGTCCCGAGTCTAATCGGGGAAGAAGATAAGAACTTCTTTTCCAATCCTGGGCATGAATTTTAACTTCGCAATGAATTCATATACAGGTAAGAGAAATGTGAGGTTTTACCACTGCCTGTTTCTGTAGCTAGGAGACTCCTGCCTTCCAGAAGCAGTCTGATACTTTATGCTGAATTTCAGTCATGTTTATACAGGCTATTTCTTTCATCACCTTCAGAGTGTTTTCATTAAGATTAGCTCAAGAAGTAAATGAAGTGTCTTCAAATGCATCAGTCTCAAGGGCAGGCAGAGCACTTGACTATCATTCTGCTTATCATCTGGTTTTTCCACTCTCCTTCTGTGTCTTCTGGAACCTTCTTTAGCCTCCTCGGTGTATTTAGTTTTTGCTTTGTTTTGTTTGTTTTAACCAGGCCCAGCAGCACCCTCCTGTCTTCTTCTCCTTCTTCTCCTTCTTCTTCTTCTTCATTTCTGAATTGGGAGGCTGTGCTGTTGCTTCCTCATTGGAAAAAATTGCAGATTTCTATATTTTCTCATTTTCCACTTTGTTTTAAGACCTCATTCCTTGAGAAGAATACCTTCATGGATAATTTTAAGCACTGTGTATCTTTTTCATCTCCTACTGTTGGTGGAGGCCCATATCCATTGTGCACTTCTGATATACACACACCTGACCTTCCCTGTAACTTGAGGCTTGGTTTCCACAATTTCCAGTTCTGCCTCTCAGTCTTCTAGCATAAGAGTTTCATCAGCAGGTGAGATGTGACTTTAGGCCTGTGCCGCAACCTGGACCCTTGGTGCTCTTCCAGTTTCTCACATTTCTTGCTGCTAAATCTTTTATATCAGTTTTTCATATGGCACATTCCTTCTTTCTTTTTAGTCATAGGCATGCCTTGGTCTCTAGGTTTGTAAATGCTTCTCACATGGTTTCTGTCTTCCCCTAGGTGCACTTGTCTCGATAGCTAAACTACACTTCTTAACTTAATTTAGAAGTCATTAGATTTAGAATCTGTCCTGTGGAACATGAGCGAGAAAGCATCACGAACTTTTTCTTTTCCAAGCAGAATTACATCTAGAGGTGTAGGAGTTCCAATAGATGTTTTCCTGAAGAGGCACAATTAATCTATAATAATACTCAAAATAGACAATATTTCGTGAATGGAACTGAACATTCAACCCCTTTCTATGAAGGAGCCTTGACCACATCCAGCTTGTGGATGCTGATTCAAGATTTCTGATGCATCTCCAATGAGATCTAGCGTGTAGCTGCTGTGCTTTATCCTCTGGCCTACGCATCATTGAAACACAAGGAGAGCCATCTTCTGTGCTTCCTGATGGCAAACCTGAAAAAAAGCTTATCTGATGAACACAAATTGGAATAAACTAGTCAGTCACTTTTCATTTTGATTTTATGAACTTTCCTCCGATCATCTTTGCATATGTATTTGATTTCAATGTCTGTCCACTTGTGAATCATATGAAACATGTTGGTATGTAAATATTGAAAAAGAGAGGAAATACCACATATTCTCATTATAAGCAAGTGTGTCTCTTTTAAGTAATTTTATAAAACATGTATGATGAAGTATTTTCTTCTCCTGAATATTTAATTTTAAAAGACTATCATCTACTTCCTTGTCCTCAGAAAATATTGCTAACAGATTAATTTTTTATTTTAAGAAGTTTATCGAAGAACAAAGTCAGAGATTTCAAATTTAATTTCATTGTCATCATTAGGATCTAGAATGCATCCATTTTCTCTGTATTTATATTTCAATTTATCTGAAAATTGTGAAATGGCTGAATCAACTCTATTCATTGCCATTGTGAATAGAAAAAAAATCTGAATTTTAACTATGTTTAATGTAAGCTTAAAACAACAGACAGACACAATGATACAAAGTAGACATAAACATATATCCTATGAATTTTTAAAAAAAAAACAACAAATATATTTAGGACAATATAATTAAAACAAATCTAATGGGTGATACAATGCAATTAGTTTATTTCATTATTCTCACACCCTTCTAAGTAATTCTACATTCTTGTTTTTTATTAGTTTAACTCTGGAAAATTAATAATTAATAGTAAGATAATTAATAAAATAAAGATATTGTAAATTATTTTAAGGTATAGAAAAGAAAGAGTATCAGTTTTCTATAATGCATTGAATGTTTTTAAATGGGTCCAGTGAAACATTAGGGTAATAGCAAGAAAAAAGGTATCTTAATCTATTAACTTCTTTGTTCCTTGTTCATTGGAAGATGGTTATTAAAATTTCCATGAATTGTCAATACTTGCAAATAGATGAAATTGCTAAAAACAGAAACACCAAAGCTAAGATTGAATCCTAAGACATTTGAGTATTTGTCTAAGGTCCTATTTAAATCATTTGTAATTTGTATTGATATTATTCCTAGTAGCCGTTCTTCGTGTCAGTATTGTCAGGGATTCTGATTCATAGGGAGCTTACTCACAGCAGAATGGAGCACTGTCTGGTCTTGCACCAACCTCACAATTGTTCCTGTGCTGGAGCCATTGCTGCAGCCACTGTTTAAGTCTCTTAGGTAGACAAAATACGGTCTAAGGGCGGTTGTCTTCTCACATGTCTGCATAGAGTCACAACTAAGGGGCTCCGTGGAAACCAGGCAGCAATTAGACACCTATGGAAAGATCCAAAGTGAGCATGCTCAGACTCAGGCCCCCTGGCCTCAAGTGGGATATTCAACGGGGTGAACAGAAAAGATCCAGTCACATGATACCACACAAGTGTGCCTAAACTCAGTCAACGAGTCAGCCAATCCTTGCAAACATGCAGCCCCAGCCAGAGGAAATAAGAGCAGCCACACACCGGCCTCAGGCCTCTTTTACTCCTTTCCTTTACTCTTATTCGGGTGTACTCTCGCAGGTCAGAGGGCAAGTGCCAGAGTCTCTTCTTCATCCAACTTGATTGTTTTTATCTTTCTGTCTTTTTAATGACTTTTTGCTTTCTTCATGAGTGATGTTCTCAATGTCTTCTCATGGCTCATTGGGATCAATAATAAATATACTTATAAAAAAATGTGTCATCCAAATCTGCTTCTTCATGGTCATGATACATACCTGAGACCTGAACTTAAAATCTAGATTTCTAATAATTGCCCACCCCTTGCATTTGAAAATTTACTTCATGTGGCTTTCAAATTAAATTACTGAACTCTTTTCCTTAAAAATATCTCATTAAAACCTCATGGCTTTAAAAATATTTCAATATAGTTTCAACAAATGTTAGCTTTATCAGAATAAAACTCCCTAAAAAGAATTCTAATGGTGCAATTGTTAAGTTCTCAGCCACTAACCAGAGTAGCTGTTGATATTTATTAAAAAAAAAAAAAAACACTAGGGCAAAAACACCTGACATAAGGGGCAGTGCCCCATCATATGGGATCAATACTAGGTGAAATATACTTGATGGTACCTAGCAAAAATAGCCACTTTACCCTGGTTTAAATGAAGGTCATGATTTTTTTCTTTTTTGTGGCATCACTGCCCTGGTGGGAGTAGCAAGCCCAGCCTTGCTGCTGGATTTGAACTGTCAACCCTGTGGGTCACAGTCTCGCATACTACCACTAAACCACCAGGGCTCATTAAACATTTTAAAACATTAAAGCATTTTAAAATGTTTTAAAATTATCATTATTTGTTTTACATATTCTGCAAAGGGAAATTTCCTAGTTTGTGAAAAAAAAAAAAGTCAACTATGTTGTTGCAGGATATTCTGGTAGGCTTCATGCTATCTCAAAGAAAGTCCTCATCATATCCCTGGAAGTCAAACAGGATAAAACAAGAACAAGATTGGCATAAAGAAAGCGAGACTATGTTATTCCTTTAGCTAAAATAATAAAACTAAATATGAATATTTTAGACCATGAGCCATGACCATTGAGCTGGTTCTGACACCTCCTCTATATAGGGTCCCCCAAGTTGTGCATCTTTATGGCAGCAAATGGTAGGTCTGAACTGCTGACTTTGCAATTAGATGTCTGTGGCAGTTACATAATCTGGTGTCAATTTGGAACTTGAAAGAATTAAGAGTGAAGAGGTGGAGTCTAGTCTGTTAATCAGATCACAATCAATGAAGCCTCTCTGTGGGAATGGTCTTCTCCTGAGGATTCTGGGAACTCCTTTTTTGTCCTCCTTGGAGGCAGGAGACACTCTCTGGGCTCACTCCTTGAGACTCTTTACTGACATGACCCCTGTAAGTATGCTGGTACACTGAGCTGGAACAGCCAAGTGGAGATCCCTGCCAGCACTTATATGCTTACAACAATACTGGATCTATAAGACTTCCCACCTACTGACCTGTGGATTTTCCTGCATTTGGCATCATTGCATGGATTTTGTGAAGCTGAAGAGGACATTATAAATTGGTATTGAACATATGGGCTAATATTGAACATAAGGACTTGATCTAGGCTGGACTGGGGTGTTTTCTCAATAGTCAATTGCTCTTGTATATACATTCCATATATATATTCATATACATATATATTCTTAGACATTCATATATATATCTTTGCCCTCCAATCCAAAAAATATATACATATATATATGAATGTCTATGAATTTGTTTCTTTAGTCTACCCAGACTATCACAGGGTCCTGATGACTTAAATATGAGACATAACTTCCCATAAATATCTATGGGGATATCAGAGGAGAGAATATTATATGTTTGAGGAGAATCCTAGTTTCAGAAGTCCTAGCCATCACTGGAATACTGTGTGCTATTTGAGCATAATGGGTGTGACAAAAATGCTTTCTAGAAGAACCAGTGCCGAATGAGTCCAAGGAAGTTGGAGATTAAAGATGTCCCAAATGTTTAACTCTTCCAAAATACTATTCTACTCTATTTTCCCACTATTTTTCTCTTAAGTATATACTGCCATGTCCATGGGTTCTCAAATTCACTACAAGGTTCCACTCATGAAGCTTTGATGAAATGTTAAATCCAAAAGCCACACCGAGGTGAGTCAATTTCACAGTTCAGAGCCAGAAGCCAAAATGTCTAAATAATTATAGCAGGTTTTCTTTTTTCCTCCAGAGGTCAGTGAGGAAACAGAGGTATGGCTATCCAGGTGATGCTATGTGAAGTGTGTGAAAATTGGAGAGTGGTACCAACATATGAATCTCATCTAAGGAAAACAATGGATGATCCCTTAAGTCAAATTATCCACTAAGGTAGAGTCAAAGATCTCCTCCAAGATAACAAAACATGTGAGTAGGTTAACACCCCCTACCAAGGTAGAGTTAAAGATTCCTCCAAGTAAAAGGGTATAACTTGACACACAGCATTTGTCATAGGGAGTTTTATTGTGCCAGCCTGGCCGATCAGAACATGTGGGATTAATCAGGTTGCAAATTGATTGGAGGGCAAAGAGATAAGTGGTCAAGCAAGACCTGCCCCCGTCCCTCTGCCTCCGTCCACCCCCTTCTGCTTTCTCCTGATCAGACCAGTGTGTGGCTGCTTTAGCTAGTTCTCTGCTTCAACTCATAAGCTAAACTACCTGTGGCACAGGCCACCCATGGATCATGTTGCTAGAAGTTGAGGTTCTTTCAAAATCTGCTTTGCTACACTTTTGGTGTGTACATCACTTGAGCTTGAAACTGGTGTATCCTGTTGATTTGTATTGCTTGATTTCAAAATCCCATCTGGGATTGCTTCACTAAGCTCCTGAGCTGCTGACCATTGGTGGCCATCCACCCACTCTCCCACACCCCCCACATTATTTTTGCTGCCTGTGGGCAGACTCTGCCCATATTGTCTGAGGGAAGACTCAGCTGTCGCTTCTTTGACTTTGGACCCAGAAGCCCTGTTGAGTTAAGAGACTTCCAGTATATTAACTATCTCACAGAAATGAGTTAAACTGAGTTCTCTGTATTGCCCTCTAACTAGTTGTTGTATTCCTTCGTGCTGTATAAACCTGTCTATCTGTCTATCTATCTATCATCTATCTATCTATCATCTAACTACCTATCTATCTATCTATCTATCTATCTATCCATCTATCTATCTATCTAATCATACGTGTCCTGGTTTTATCTCTCTAGAGAACCCTGACTAACACAACATCTATTAAAATGGGGCCTTAATCTCACTCTGATTCTGCCTGTGTGTATAATATAGAGCTGTCTTCCAAAATGGGACAATAACCATAGTCATAGAGTCTAGAATCAAAATACATATGACAAGGACTCAGAAGAACCATATTAATTACAAGGACCATATTAATTGACTACAACTCAGCAGTGTTAGATATTTAAGATAAAATTAAAAGTGTTAAATCTGACAATGTGAGAATGACCATCATTAATAAGAATGATGCTCTTTGTCATTGTATCTTCCCTCCAATCTTGCTCTTTTTAATGTAATTTACATCCTTTATCATTCTCGATCATGTAACGCCACCATCTACCTGTTATTGTTGTTGTTGTTGTTAGGTGCTGTTGAGCCTGTCCTCACTCACAGCAACCTTGTGTAGAAGAGAATGAAGCAATATCTGGTTCTGTGTCATCCTTCCCACTAATTTTATGTTTGAATAAATTGTTTCAATAAGTGTTGCAATCAGTCTTATTGAGGGCCTTCCTCTTTTTTCACTGTCTCTCTACTTTCCTGAGTATGACGTCCTTCTCCAAGGACTAATCTCTTCTTGGATAACATGTCTCCTGACACTCTATCTAGAAAGTCTCACCATCCTTGACTTTAAGGTTATTCTGCCTTGCACTTCTTCCAAGACAATTTTGTTCATTCTTTTGGCAGACAATGAGACTTTCAATATTTTCCACCTGCATAATCCAACACATCAATTCTTCTTTAGTGTTCCTTATTAAATGTCCATTTGCATAGAAAATTATTGAAAAAAATCATGGTGCATTCAGCTCGATTGTCTAGAGCAGTGGCTCTACTTGTGACTCTAACAAAGTTCTTCAGATTGTGCTGACCTCCAACCATAAAATTGTTATTATTTTTTAATGTAACTGTATTTGCTACCACTTTTTGACACAGCAGGTGATCTGGGCATGACATGTCCACTCAGACGCTTAGCTTAGTGACTTTGAGCTGCCTAGACAGTAGCCTAGGTAGTTGTGTTAGTCCGGGCAGACTAGAGGTACAAATTTCATAGACACGCATATAGGTATAAGGAAAAGGTTTATATATAAGAGGATCAGGACATTGAGCCCAGTCCAGTACAAAGTCATAAGTCCGATATTAACCCATATGCCCAAAATCAGTCTACAAAGTCTACCGACTCATGAAGTCACAGGTCAGTGGGTGCAGAATCCCAGCATTGGCAGGGGTTTCCCCATGGCTTTTCGCTTCCAGGGCTCAGGGTCCATCAAAAAAAGTGTGTCTACCAAGAAGACTCCTCATTTTGCTTGTAAGTCTAAGAAGGGAACCTATATAAGTGGAGTTGAGGGAGCGAAACTGTCAGTGAGGAACATTTGGAGGCAGTCGGAATGCTTAGGGGACACAAGGATTTCAGTGATCAGTCTGACTGGAGGGGAAAACACCAAAACTCGACTCTGATCTGAGTAGACCATGCAATATCTTGGCTTTCCTTCTCTGTAGCTTGACTGGATCTTTGTTCCTCCACTACCTCCATTCAACCTTCCCTCACTTGGGCTGTCTTTAGGTCCAGGTAGCTGAGGTCAAGAACATAGAAAAGAGAAGAACTATGCAGAAAAATCACAGGCCAGTGTGCTCAGAATGGCGTCGATTTAAAGGTTGTGGAAACATGGCAGTGGGACATCCAAGTCTCAGGCCAGGTTGTCTCTATGAAGCTTGCTAGAGAAAAACAGAGCCCCAGTCATTAGGAAGGTGAAATTTCATAGAGAAAGTCCTCAGTTCCTCTCACTCTTTTACAAAAAGGCTTCTGACACCAATGAGGTGGCATCATGCTGAGACCCATGGATAGGCTGGTGTTTTCCCCTACCCGGGAGTGTCCAGTTAGCATAACCCCTAACCATCACACATCCAGTAATTAAGGTTGCATCATGTGAGCATCACAGGTTATTAAAAATAAAAGCTCTCCTCTGATTCTGTTGTTGAATTCTTCTCCCTATGATCCAGCATCTTGGATGATTTGTGAAGCATACAAATTGAATAACTCTCACGAGAGCCTGACATCACCTTTCCTGCCTTTAAGCTATGCCATATTCCCTTGTCCTTACTCAAACTACCTCTTAACCATGCACAAAGAAGTGTCTTGGAATTGCCATTCTTCTCAAGACTTTGCATATATATATATATATATTTTTTTTGTGATTCACACAATCTACCTTTTAGTCTAAGCTAAATTCTGGAGGAATTTTTTTTAACTTTCTACCAATTCCATTCATCAAACTGAAGCCACTTCATGCTTACAGACTTGGACGTTCCACAGGGAATTGAATTTTTTTTTTTTTTTTGTAAATCATTTAGGTACATTGAGTGTTTCCAATTAAGAATATATTCCTTCCTTAAGCTAGATTCTGTTTTGATTTTTTTCTTTGTGTTATCTCTGTGAGATAACATATTCAAATTTCAAGAGACAGAGGCTATCAAATGAAATCCTCAAACAATATCACTTTTTTTGGTTGGGGGGCGAGCATCAATGCCCTGTGTGGGCACTACCCAGTGCTGCTCCTGAGAGCCACCACTGGATTTGAACCACCAAGCCCGCGGGCCGCAGTCCCGTACTCAACCACTTACTCCACCGGGACTCAGTCCTCACAATATCACTTCGTACATGTATAGTTCTCTATAAAAAAATGGAAATAGTCCATTTGCATGAACAATGTGCTTCCATAGGTGAATGGGAGAATTGTCATACTCATCTCGTAGTCTAAACTCATTAAGGCTGTAATCTTCAGGAAACAAGGCCCTGAGTTTTGGGGTTACTTTCCTGAGGTCACAGGTTGTAGAAAATTACAAAATTCAATTAAAGTATCCTTTTATTATATAAAGGTATTGAATCCTTAATTATTTTATAAACAGACATGTAAACACTAAGAAACATGATTTCTAAAAGGGTTGTATATTATAAATGATACTGAAAATTAAACATATTTATCAGGAATTCTACTATTAGTGTACATGGCAATATATAAAACTTATAAAAACTTTCATAAATCTTTATAACGTTTATAAAAATTTAAGCAGTATACATTAACTTGAAAAAAAAAACAAATCTGTCATTCATTGTTAAAAGAAAAACAAGACGAGCATGTCTCGCCTATACATAATAGTATGTTATAGTCCACTCTCAGTATATTGTTTTGTTTTGTTTCTGTGAAAGAAATATCTTTTTCTTTTTTGTACAATTTTTGCCACAATCAGTTTCCAAGCATTCTTCTTATACATGGACAGAAGAGATCTTTCATGTGACAAAAGAGATCTCAGGCTCCATTTGGAGATCAATGACATGGAAACTTTCCACTCTTACTTCAATGATTACCCATTGTCATGTGTAAAGAGTATTTGTCATATTCCCTATGCAATGTGTGTTTCCTTTCATAAACATTCCAATATTGTGCTGGGAAATTATTTTTCCTACCGGGTATATTCTTATGGTATGGTTAATCAGAGTTGAAGAATAATTGATGAAGTTTGTAAAGGATTTTTTCAGGAGATGATAAGCTAAAGAAAGTGTCCTGTTGTCCATACTCTCTGGAACCCTGGTTCTGGTCTCATTTCTACCCTGTTTTATTAGCACACCTGGGGTTCTATAAACTCCTTAAACTATACCATTAAATTTCCATTTTTGAATAAGTTAATCAACGTGTTTGTGACCAGGAATTTTTTTTTAATAGATACTCAATGAGATCTCCCAGAGGCTTTCATTGCATTTCCAGGTTTCAGAGCTTGCCTGATAGACCCAGGCAACATACAGAGACAAGTATATTTCATTTAAAATGAAAGTGAAAACAGCACAAAAAGATAGTGTTAGAATCATGCTCTAATTTATTCTCATGAATTATTCTGTGTGATTAATGTAGCTACTAGCTAAAACTGTTTCTTGGTCACAACACAAAAATGCCAAGAATTTGCTGGATAGTAAAAAGCTACTGGCTTTTTTACTACCTTATTATTACAGCAATTGCATAGTCAACATGCAGAAGCCTTGAAGATATGCGGCCCTTGGGATAACAAACGAGAAGTCTGAAATAAATGAAACTCAAATATCAGAACCAGGTTGATGGTCAGCACTGCTCCTCTTGGCAAGAAAGCATTTTTGTTTTGTTTTGTTTTTCCTCATCCAAGCGGCAATTTGCATGACACTTGCAGTAGACATTACATTCCTCCAGGTCACACATTAATTGACTATCCAGGTGCTCCGTGTAAGGAGACTAACACCAAGTGCTTATTAAAAAGCCTCTCAAGAAAGTACAATGTAATCACAAACATGATTGCCTTGATAATAATTAGTGCCTGGGGGCTAGCTTGTAGCCTAAATCAATAGTGGCTATTTTCCCTATTTCAAATCTATAAAATTCTAGGCATGATCCTTTCTCGACCCGCCTTGACATAAGCGCTAAAAGCAAGCTTGTGTCAGATTCTTGATTCTGTATCTATTGCAGACACAATGCAAGAGAGAAAGCCTAATGAATTTCTACAAACACAACCAATTTGTTAGCATTGACTGGTCACTTCAGTGAAAGAGCCAGTCAATTTAATCAAATTGGCCAAACTGGCCTTAAGCTGAAGTGACAAATGGATGCGGTCAAAATAATCAAACTAAGTAAATAGACTGGGTGTTTCCACTTTAATATCCTTCTAATGGTCCTGAATCTTAAATTTTTTTGCTAATAAGCACTAGTACTGGCTGAGTGGAGAAGGTTCATGGTGGAGAGAGCACAAAGCAAGATACCTGCTCACCCCACTGGTCATAACCAATCATCTGAATGAGCCCGACATAGGCAAATGAAACAAACCTATTCTCTGACTTCTTGACTAAGGGCATGCCAGGAGTCCTACACCAGGTTTTCTAAGCAGTGGCAGGTGAAGAATCCAGAAGAGACATTGCCCCTAGCCACAGTATAATTGGCTATATACATACAGTATAAACATATGTTTTCTGGACAGTGGACACAGGGATACTGAATTAGAAAACTTACCCAAGTGACTCCACCAGGAGTCTAAGAAGAATAGACAGCTGAGAGGGCTTTCCAAGGCCCTGAACAATCATGATAATTCACTTCCAACTGTTGCCTGGCTGGCACTCTTCCTAAGCAGACAGGGGAGAGCTGCTGTGTCTCTCAGATAACAAGGTAATTAATGTTAAGAAGGAAGACCGCATTGATGAGGGTCAGTTGTAGTATCAGCATTATGAAAGGAGAGAATTAGAAAGCCTCTTTCAATTTTGACCACCCCCAGCCTTATTTTAAAGAGATTTGAAAAGGCAGTGGTGGAGATGTGAATAAACAAAGGCTATTATAGGAAAATGAAATTCCTTTCCTAGTCTTTTTCTCTTACAGAACTTTTCTGAATCTCCAGTGGCATTTCATAACCTAACCTTCCAAAATGAGTTCCATATCTCTCGTTTAATAATGCCATAGAATGTGTTCATAAACACCTTTATGGTTTCTGCCACCCTTTCTATCAGCTAAGGATCAGCCCCAGTTTCCCCACCAGGAGTCTTTACTTTGCAGATACATGTACATGCACAAACATTAGGGAGTCGTGGAAATGAAACACTGGCTAGCAAACAGGTGGGTGGTTCATACCAACTAACTTCATCCTAGGAGAAATAGCCTAGCAAACCCTGTGGGTAGTTGACACAACTGTGCTTGTTTTGGATCGAGTCATGTCAGTTACTAATATTCTCCTGACAGGATACAATGATTGTAGCACAATTCTAGTGGCCCAGTGGAGTTAGTATTATAGTATTAACTAAAAGATTGGAGGTTCAAGCACACCATCAGCTCCATGGAGAAAGATGAGGCTGTCTGTGCCTAATTCCTTGCAGCTTCATAAACACTGAATCATTATCATTAAAAGATGACTATGAGGCTTTGAATTGACTGAAAAACCTTTTAAATTGTCTGTGTTGAAGAGGACCCCCCCATAGTGCGTTTTGCTTTGGGCTATTAAGCACAAGGTCAGCAGTTTGAGCCCACCAACCACTCAGAAAGAGAAGAAAGATAAGATTTTCTTTTTTTACAAAGATTTATCATCTCAAAAACTCACAGGGGTAGCTTGATTTTTTTGGTGGGCTTAAATTAGTATATATATGTATACCATATATATAAGTATATAGTTTAAGTATGCATATAATATGTAATGTATATATGTGTGTATCAAGTAAATAGAGCCTAAGGTGAGACTTAAGAGAAAGAAATGAGACCTCTAGATAATTCAATTTAGGCTTAATTAGAGACTAAAGTGTGACTTAAGCAAGCTATGCTATTTTCAATCTCTTCACATGCATGTAAAAGTTTGATGGAGAATTCAAAAGACTGATGGAAAGTTGGTGCTTTTTATTATGAATAACTGTCATGGTCTTGGTTATTGTGCTCCATTTTACTTCTCTACTTGAGTCGTATGGGTTGCAAATCCCTGCCTTGGCTACATGGAACTCACAAACAGAAGTCATGCTTAAAAGGGTTAATTAAGGATATTAATGAGTTGTAAATCCAGGGAACAATGCTCTAGATAGTTGTTCACCTATACATGTTACAAAGTTTTAAGTATACTAATAAATGTTGAAAGAGACATAATGCTCTGCCCTACATCCCAGCCAGGAAGCATTCAGCTCAAACCCAATGGGTTTGCAAACCATCCCCCTGCTTTAAGTGCCCAGAAACATACCACTCTGAAAGCCAACCTCCTACACACAAGCACTCAACTTGCTTCAGTGGTTGGGAAGTTCATTGCTTTGTTCCATATTCTGGCTGCTGGATCTGCTGCTGTTCCTCTGGTGGTATAGCTGTCATCTCATTCCAGGAAGCCACTTGGGCAGAAGTCGTAGTTCCAGAAGATACACGACACTCCTGATTCACACTGTTAATGAGATTCCTGACCCTGCTTCCCAGAAGGCAGGTAAGAAGGGCAATTTAGGGAATCCTATTTATAAATACCCAGATAAATTCAATCACATTCTCACCAAACTCATTCAGGAAAAGGCTATCTGGTGGGAGTTAGAGAATTTGGCTAGAAGAGCCACATAAAATAATTCACTGCTCTTGCAATAACTATAGATATTGACTATAACTTGGACTATCAGAAGAACAAACAAATGTATCTGGGAAGAAGTGCTGCTAGTATGTGCCTTAGACACATAATGGCAAGACTTTTTCTCATGTACTTTGGGCATACTATCAGGAGGGACCGGTACCTAGAGAAGGACATCATGCTTGGTAAAGGGAAAGCAAAAATTAGGAAGGATCTCAACAAGATAGAGTAGCATAGTTGCTGCAACATAAAGCTCAGAGGGAGCAATGATTATGAGGACAGTGCATGAGTGCTGTATACTTGGTGGCTATGAGACAGAATCAACTCAAAGGCACCTAACAATATCAAATAGAAGTTGTACTAGTAAAAAATTATAGTCATTAACATTTAGTAAATGTTAGGGGTTATGGTAGTTATATAATTGCTTGTAAATATATGAGGATTAAAATTATACGGATAGAGGCTGAGCCCTGGTGGCTTAGTGGTAGCTTGCGGGACTGCAGCCCACAGGGTTGACAGTTCAAATCCAACAGCAGCTCTCCAGGAACAAGGCTGGACTTACTACTCCTACCAGGGCAGTGATGCCACAAAAAAAATAAATTAAAAAAATATATATATACAGATAGAATTCAGCCTGTCAATTAGATCATAGCCACTGAGAACTCTGTGTGGGCATGTTCTTCTGAGAATTCTGGGAAATCCTGAATTTATTGCTTGGAGGTGGAAAACGCTTCTCTTGCTCTGCTCATTTCCTGTGAAATATCCCTGAGGAGAAGCCACATGAACTTACCTTGATGTAGCCAGACCTCTGAAGTTGGAGAAGCCATGTACAGTCCTCTGCCATCACTGATATGCTTAAAACGCCACTGGATCAAAAAATTTTCTAACCCCTGACATGTGATTCTTCTGCACTTAGCAGCATTGCATGTATTTCTTGCATCTGAAGAGGAATGTATAGCTTGGTCTTGGACATATGGGCTGATATCAGATATGTGGGCATGGACTGGATACAGCTGGAAAGTTTTCTCAATATTCAACTGGTCTTGTATATAAACCTCTTCCTTATACACATATGAATGTCCATGAACTTGTTTCTCTAGTCTACACAGACTGACACAGGTGTTATGTCAAGTCCTCTATTAATATATATATATGTATATGTATATATATCAAATGTTGCAGTTCATAAGAATTAACTGGTTGGCCCCCAACTCATGCCTGTTCTATAAGGATCTGAGATAGCATCTCCTGGACCTGGGTCATCTATATGATTAGTTGTGAATCAAGCCACTGTGATCCATAAAGTTTTCTTTACTGACTTCTAGAAGTAAATTGAAAGGTGTGCTTTCCAAATCTATAGCTCTACTAAAACCTGTTTCATATGAGAACAACCCATAGGCCACTGGTGGCATAAGTGGTGAGTGGGTAAGAGGTATTGACTGGAGGCTGAACCCTTGTCTTCCACGTGGAAGGCCAGAGGTGTGCCACTCAATGATCCTTGACGCTGAAACATGCATTCATGTGTTCATAATAAAGACAGTTATAGATGAGGGAACCAAGTACAGAGGTGGGTAAACAAGTTAGCAGAGAGAGCACAGATAAAAATCGAAGGAGACAGAATTTTAACTCAGTAAATCCAGCTAAAAATAATCACTAAACACACAAAAAATTACAGGAACACTGGAAAGGTAGTGGCTTTGCATAGAACTGAAATCTGAAAGGTCACCAGTGTGAAACTTCCAGGCACTCCCTGGGAGAAAGATTGAATTTTTTGTTTCTGTAAAAAGAGTTACTTTCTCAAAAGTCAACAGAAGCACCTCTACCCTGTCCTATAGGGTCTTATGAGTCAGCATCAATTCAATGACAGTGAGAAGTGATCCCACATATAAATGTATTGTAATCATTAATTACAATGTATAGAAGTATATAGGACACAGTAGAACTGGTTTTTTTCTTCAAAGTTCTACTAACCTTTTAAGGAACAAATAGCTATACATGTATACCAGAGAGAAGTTGGTGAATTTGATCACCTGATGTAATGGCTTGCAGCCCAAAGTTTATCTCACTGATCTCACGAGATTTGAAATAAAAAAAATTGGATACTTGTACAAATAAAATGATATTACACATCAAGGGATCTTGCATAGTATGTTGAATGAGCAGAGTGACTACTAAAGTAATACTAAGAATTAATAGTAGTGAGGATTATTATAACTAGTAAAAATATATAGAAACTTTTATAAATCAAAATATGAAAAGGTGAACCTATTATTTATTGACAAATCTGGTACTCAAAAACATGTCTAAAGCCTATCTATAATATATATATTAATAATGTGTTCCTGGGGGGAAACCCATGGATGTATGAATTGGGATCCAGTACCAATAATTGTATACTTAGCATTATAGAACTTTTACACAGAAACAAAACAAACAAAAACCTCACTGCCATAAAGTTAATTCTGATACAGTAGAACTGCCACAGTGGGGTTCTGAGAATGTAACTCTTAAAGATGCCATCTTCATCCCAAGGATTGACTACAAACTGCTGACTTTGTGGTCTGCAACCTATAACACCAGGCCCAACATATAACCTACCACACCAAAGTTTTTAATGAATCAGTTTGATTCATTATATATATAATGAATATATCTATAGGATGTATATGTTTGCATCACACACATGTACATACTTTGTTTTCAATTGTAAAATGAATTTGAATTCCATAAGAATCATCTTCAGGAAATTATTCTATAAGTCCTATAACTACCAGCGACTCTGCAACACTACCTACAACTTGTGTCCACAGTCATTAATGGACAAAAATTTTAGCAGTTTCATGAATTGCCTGGTATATAGGGAAAGATTGACCCAATGGATGCTAATGACAGAAGATCTGATGAGTTGTGGGAGGATATCAATAATATCATTCATGAAGAAAGCAAAAGTCAGTCAAAAGATAGGAAGGAACAAAAGATCAATGTGGATGTTTGAAGAGACTCTGAAACTTGTGCTTCATGGTCAAGTGCTTAAATCAAATGGAATAAAAACATGTCAACAGACAGTTTGATAAAACAAAGTAAAATGTCATTAAATGTGCAAAGTCCTAGAGGTAGGAAACCAAAGAGGAAGAACATTCTCAGCATATCTTATACTGAATGAATTCAAGACAAAATTCAAGCCATAACAGGCGACAGCGAAAGATTCTATAAACAAAATATTGAATGATTCAGAAAGCATCAAAAGGAGATGGGAAAATACATAAAGTCACAGTACCAACAAGAACGGAAAAACACTCCACCAGGAGCTAACATATGAGCAGAACCAATGGTGTTGAGGAAAATTGTTCCAGCTACACTAAAAGCATTAGCTCCAGGAATTAATGGAATACCAGCGGAAAGGTTTCAACAACCCAGTGAAGCACTGGGAACACATACTCCTCTACTAGGAAATTTGGAAGTCTGTAAGAGATCCATTTTGCTCAAATTATGGAGCATTATCATTGATAACACATGCAACTAAAATTTAGCTGAATGTCATCCAACAGAAGTTTGCAGCAGTGCATTGACAGGATGCTACCAGCGATTCAAGTCAGATTCTGAAGAGGACATGGGGCAAAAACTAACATTACCTTCGCTCAAAGCAGAGACTACTTGAAAGAGGTTTACTTGTGTTTTATTGACTATGCTGACATTAGACTGTATAGTCCATAAAAAAATTATGGAAAACATTGATAGGTATGGGACTCCTAGAACACTAGAGTACTTTTGCTGTACCTGTGCATGGATCAAGAGATAGTCGTGTGAATAGAATAAAGAAATACTGCATCTCTTAAAATAAGGAACGGTATGTCTAAAGGTTTTATCTACTCACCATGCTTATTCAAATCATATGATTAAAAAATAATCAAAGAAATTATATATATTTTTTTAAATTCAGCATCAGGATTGGAGGAAGGCTAATTAGCAACATGCAATATGAAGAAGACATATAACATTGCTCGTTGAAAGTGAGAATTATTTGAAGCACTTACTGATAAAGTTTAAGGATTGCAGTTTTCAGTGTGAATTTTGATTCAATGTAAAAAATACTAGCAGCCCACCCCCACCCCCCATGAGGTGAATAAATAGCGTTGTGATAAGTGGAGAAAAGTTTGAATTTATCAAGGATTGTGTCCTGCTTGGATCTAATAAATGCTCATGGAAGCAGCATGCAAGAGATCAAGAGATACAGAGCACTAGGTCAACCTGAGCAAGACCTCTTGAGTATTCAAAGCAAGCATGTCACCTGAAAGGCTACGGCTCACAATTCTCTCATATATATATATATATATATATATATATATATATATATATATGAAAATTTGAGAAATTTGGACTTTAAAGTCAAATGCATAGGTTGTGAAAATACATAGCAATAAAGATAAATTTTAAATTCAGAGTCATGGAGTTGATTTTTACTGATATCAACAGTATAGGGTGGGGCAGAATTGCTGCTGTGGGTTCGTACAACTGTAACCATCTATGGTTGTAGAACAACTCATTTATCTTCTACAAAGTTGCAAGTCATTTTATGCTGCCAACCTTCACACTTGCAGTTCAGTACCAGTGCTCCTGCACATAGCATCGCTATTAGTTAATATGTCTGTAAACATCCTAACTCTTGCTAAATGACTACGATTGGTTCCACTTTAGCTTTTAGTCATTCTTCCAACATCTTGGCCCTTGTGCATACACAGGCACATGTAAAAGGCATAACAGTCAAGCAGGCACATGTAAAGGCATAACAGTCAAGCAGGCACATGTAAAGGCATAACAGTCAAGCAGGAAAACAAAAGAAAAGAAACCATCTCTGGAAGTTGAGGTGACAAAACATTGCTTGCTCAAAGTCAGGAGGATTTGAAGAACATGTCGATAAAGACCCAGGATTGCAGCCTTCATTATGGATTATGACTCAATGTCAAAGGAGACCCAATTCCACACAATTGGACTAATAGGTAACATCATGA
This sequence comes from Nesogale talazaci, assembly GCA_004026705.1. NCBI lineage: Eukaryota > Metazoa > Chordata > Mammalia > Afrosoricida > Tenrecidae > Nesogale > Nesogale talazaci. The sequence goes on along the minus strand of PVJH01004701.1, from coordinate 75,062 downwards.
TAAATGGATGATCAATATAATTTGAGAAACTCCTGAAGAGCTTTGGATTGTTAGCCATGACATGTGTCATGAACAAAAAGTAAAGGGCCTTTATGGTTCCCAAAGTATAGGAAGTCCACATGGGGCATTGTCCCCCAGGAACTGTTTTGCCTCCTTAGCCTGTGGGTGATAGCAACTGAAAGAGACAGTAGAACAAAGCAGTTGGTCACAGCTTAAGGAAAGATGACAACAAGGTAGAAAGAAGATGGGCTGTGACAGGGATGATCTCTAAAGGAAAGAAGTAACATGAAACATGCAACACAAATGGGAAGTGACAGGGAGAAACTATTTGGGAGTGTAAATGAACTCTGTGGGAAAAGAAGGAGAGCATGCTTCAGAGTAAAACCACTGAATTATGAGGTCATACCCCCAGAACTCCTAGCATACAATATTTTTCTCCTGGTCTACAGAGCAAGGTTAGTTTTGTTATACATCTTCTTGTCCTGTCTTCAGAGAAGCAGAAAAGTCAATTCCAACTAGAAAATTGCCAACCTTTTTTCTTTTTTTTCTCCTTCTTCGCCTCTTAAATTAGTGAGAAAATGTAAATGTAGCTTTTTCCTGCTCTGTGGCTGCATCTTCACTGTCTGGTGACACATTAGGAAATCCTGGTGAGAAAATTTAATTCCGTGGTTTCTTCTTTTGGGGTTGATGCACCTTTGAAGGTGCTAATGGACCCTGTCCTGTTCAGACTCTAGAGATTTACCTCTGACTCATTTTTGTAAAAGGTCTTTTAAAATGAAATAGCTGAGATGCAAATGCCTCAACTTCTTCCTTGTGTTTGAACCTCAGGTGTTTCTTGTTTGTATTTCCCCTGTAGACTCAGTTAACAGATTGTATGTAGTCGGGGGTCCTGAATTTGAAATCTAGGTCACAAATTGATTGCTCCTTGCTCAGCATCCACTCTGTTTCTAGAGACAGCCCCTCTCAACATTGAATTAAAGATATTTAACACATCCATAAGTACTGTGAAATTTTGCAATCTAGTGCAACAGAAGCATATCAGCTCACACATCTTAAATGTTGGACAGCATTTGTAGCCATTCTAAATTCTACCCCATGCAGCCAAGCTTTCAAATGAGTAACCAAATAGATACTTGACATGCTGTGTGTTCAATGCTTCTCTGCTTGCATTCGTTTTCTTTATTTCTTTTTTCTATAACAGATGCTTAAAGATGAATGACAATGATAGTCAGGGAGTAGATTTGGGTAAGACTTTTGATTTTTTTTAATTGCAGGTGTTTGGTAGAATATGTGCTTGTGTGTGTATTAAGTAATTATAAGTCAGAAACTAAAACAAACAAAACTCAAGGATATCATAAAAATTCCAATGTGCTGCTGTCTCTAAGATAAAAATTCTGATTTGTGATACAGCACAAGATGATTGCGCTTGTGATACAGACAATGTTCATTATGCACTTTAAAGTCTGGAACTAGATGAAATTCTCCTTACCTAGATAAATAAATGATTCAAAAACTATGAGTAGATATATTTGTTGATTAGAAGAATATATTATGGAGAAGATACAAGAAGCATTATTACCTGATATGTATGGAAGGAACAGTGTCTGCATTAATCTGTAGAAAGAGGTCACTCATTCTTCCCTTTGATTACTCCCGAAAGAAAAAGGAGAATTCTTTAAGGTCTAATCTTTGCACTTTTTACAGGACAGCACATCTTGAGACAGAGATAAAAAACTTAAAGATTATCTCAAGTGGGGGGTTAATTCTATATGTTCTGTGTCTACATAAGACACACATAAGAAAGACTGAGAGCTTTCACAAGTGTAGTGGTTACATAATCTGGTGTCAATTTGAGGATTAAAAGCCTTACGAGTCTCTGTGGGCATGGCTTTCTCCTGGGAATTTTGGAAACTCCTGCATTTCCTCATTGGAGGCAGGAGACACGCTCTCTCTGATAACTCCCTGGAGACTCTCTACTGACAAGGCTGACCCCCTTTGAGATATTACGAACAAAGAGCCTGAAGAGATCCACAGGACCTTCCATCTACTGGCTTGTGATATCCCTACATTTGGTGTCATTGCATGTGTTTTGCAAGTCTGAAGAAGACTTTATAGATTGATGTCAGACACATGGGCTAATATCGAACTTATGGACTTGATCTGGACTGGGCTGAGGTGTTTTCTCAATATTCAACTGCTCTCATGTATAAAACTCTTTTCTATACACAAATGAGTCTGTATGAATTTGTTTTTCTGGTCTACCTGGACTAACACAATGTGAGGAAAATTACCCAGATGAGAGAGAAATGTAACCTGAAGGAGGAATGCTGCAGTGGGGGCATATCACTGCAGCAGAAAGGGGAGATGGTGAGAAGTAATAGAGAGTCGAGTGCCTAAGACAGCATTTGGTGCAGATGATGCAGAGAATTAAAGGCAACGTGCACACTCATTACTAGCAGTGCCACCAGAAGGAAGTGAAAATCCCAAAGCTTTGATCCAACTCCAGTATGGAAATAGCTAGCTGCAATTGGTCATTGGGAAAATCAGGGAAGAATCAGAAAAGATATGCTTTCATGTAGAAAACAATCAATACTTTTCCTCACAGGCAATTCTTTCTCTATTTTGATCTATTGACTGTGTCGCATATCAGGAGTCAAATGAATCATAATATTAAAACATTTTAAATATAGTTTTATGAATATGCAACAGAGTTCATTTGGTTCCAGTGGGTTTAGAAATACAATGTTCAATTCAAATAAGAATTTTAGGTTTGTAGGATAATTATTAAGGAATATTGAGCAATATTCAATTTTGTTAGTGTGTTGCTTAATTATTAAAAACAAACAAAGATTGTTATCAATTTCAGTGGAGGAAAATTACTTGTGAAACTTAAAACTCTTTAAATACAAAATACTTAAAGTTCCTAGCGGCATTTTTTTTTTTTTTTAGTTCAGAGCACTGGCTTCTGAAAACAAGCAAAAATCAGCTAATACAAATACTAAAATTTTCATTAAAAATAACATAAAAAATTCAAAGTACTCAGCATTAAGCTATCAAAATCACATTTTAAGAGGATAAGTTAAGATTCTGAAAGTCAAAAAACATAATCCATTTTCAGCAAATAATAGCCATTGTTTTAAAAAATAAATATTACTTCTAAAATTGTTAAACTGAGAGATTCATTATTTACTTTCATTAGAAATAAAAATCAATAAATGAGTCCATTAAATCAATAAATCAGGTAATAAAAGAGATGCACAAATTTTTTTCAGTAGAATAAAAATGAGTATTTGTTGAAAGCTACTTCAGAGTCACCTGAGACTCATAATGATCCCTTGTCCAAAGGAATGAGTCACTCCCCAGTCCTGTGCATCCTCACAATTGTTTCCATTTGGATACATAGCTACAGCACAGTTTCAGTTGAGCTTGTCCAGGACGCTCCTCCTTTCCAGTGCCCCTCCATTTTATCAAACAGGATGTTCTTCTCCAGGGACTGGTCTCTGCTGACAACATGTTCAATGCATATGAGATGAATGCACACCCTTACCTCCAAGGAGCACTCTGGCTATACTTTTTCACAAGCAGATTCGTTTGTTCTTTTGACATTCTATGCCACTTTCAATATTGTTAAACCACACCATAACTCGAAAGCATTGATTCTTCTTCGGTGGTCCTTATTCAATGTCCAACTCTCACATGCATATAAGGCAATTGAAAATACCATGGTTTAGGTCAGGCATAACTTATTCTTTAAAGTAACTTCCTTGCTTTTCACGCTTTAAGTGGGATTTATGCAATAGATTTATCTAATGCAATATGCCATTTGAGTTGTTGCTTGATACTTCCATGAGCATTGAATGTGGATCCAATCAAGGTAAAATCCTCTATAATCTCATTTTTTTGGTGCACTTATTACAAAGTTATCTTTTGGTCCTATTGTGAGAATTTGGATTTTTCTATAATTGAGCTGTAATTCAAAGACTGCAATCCTTGATCTTTATCAGCAAATTATTTCACTTCTCAGCAAGCAAACTTGTGTCATCTGCATGCCACAGGCTGTTAATAAACCTTCCTCTAATTGTGATGTGGCAGTCTTCTTCATATAATCTAGCATGTCTGATTGTTTTCTCAGCATAGGATTGAATAAATATATAGAGAGGATGAAAGCCTGACACACAATTTTCCTGAATATAAACCACACAGTATGTCCTTGTTCTACCTATACAGCTTCTTCTTGATTAATGTACAAATTCTTCAGGAGAACAATGAAGTATTCCAGAATTCCCAGTCTTCTCAAGGTTATTCGTAGTTTATTATTATGCACACAGTTGAACACCTTAGCAAAGTCAACAAGCAAAACTGAACATCTTTCTTGTTTTTTCTGATTACAGTCAAGATTCATCTGATATCAGAATTAATATCCTTTTTTGCTGAAGGCTGGATTGTCTAGATAAGCAAAAATAGGCATACATACATACAAAAATACATACAACAAAGAACTTTGCGTCAACAATTAATCTCATGTGTTTTAGTCTGGGTCCTTTAGAGAATATAATCCATGGAAATTCATGTTTTAAAAGACACTATTCTATAAAGGGTGAGTGCACATCAAGGAAACATCCCAGCTCAGTGCTACCCAAGTCCACAAGTTCAACATTAGCCCATCTGATACCACAAAGTCCTTCATCCCACTGAACACTTGCAATAACCCCAACTGCAGGGGCAAAACCAGATCGGTCAATATATAAGCATCTCAGCATTGGCAGGGGTCTCCACACTGCTGCTCCAGCAACCAGGGCTGCATCAGGATAAGTCCATGTGGCTTCTCAGTAATGTATTGCAGGAAGTGAGCCTTGCAAGCTGAAGCAGGGAACCGGCTAAGCACTTGCACCCTGGACTGACCATCAGAAAGCAAGAGACTCAAGAACTAGGAAGGTGAAGCTCACCCAGACACTTGTCTCTGTGCCCTTCAATTAACCTCACAGGCTTATCAGCCAGGTTTGCACACTAATCGTTAACTATCTCATCGTGTCAGTAACACATGGCAACCCAATCTAACTCAAGTACACCATTCTGATGCAAGTCTGGGCCATCTCTTAGACTCACATTTCATGTGGCATAGGGAGATGAAGAGGGATGCGTGAAGAACCCAGGCAAGTGCGTGCAAATTTGAGTGGATTCAAGTGCTGTGGAAGCATGGGAAGGTAGCTACAGCTAACAGGATTCGGCAGTCCCCTGGGGCTCTGCCTCACACAGACATAGCCTCTCAGCAAGCAGAAAGATCAAAAGGCAGAGAGGAAACTAGATCTGACTGGGATTTAAGAGTGAATTAACCATGACAGAAAAAGGAAGGAGAGTTACTAAGAAAAAAAAAGGAAGAATAAAATGTTCTAAAATGAAAAAAAAAAAAATACAAAAAACAATACAGCCCTGGAAATACTATGGAACAGATGTACTGTGTCCTCGAGTTGCTACGAGTCAGAGCCAAAAGCAATGTGCTTGACTTGGGATTCTGTCATCGCTCCATCTGTACTCTCTAAATAGCACTGTTACTGCTAGCATTGGTAGAGGACAGATTTTTGCTGGCTAAGATTTGGTGTCAAACTTTATACACACAAACATTTTAAAAGAGCAGCAAAGGAAGGAGTAATATATACACAGAACTATGAACTTACTTGGTAATTAAAATTTTATGTTCTACGCCTCTCTGTGGGAATGGCCCCTGGGTTACACTTGGTCTCTCTCAACCTACACAGATATTTCTTCTTTTTCCTATTTTGTTTTCTCTTTCTCTATAATAAAATTGTTCTTTAAAATTTTTTTATGTTCTATAGCCACAAAGCAACATATTCTATGGGAGTCCAAGGAGTGTTTGTCTACACTACACTGAGTGTGAGGCCCTCTGTAGCAGGTGCACAAGTAGAGTGCCATGCAGCTATTCTTTTATTTTTTCACTCAGGTGAATATTTTGATGTCTATTAGTTTCTTGGGGCTCCATAACAAAGTACTAATATAGCAAAGGGCTTCCATAAAAATCTGTGGACTTTAAACAAGCAAGCAAGCAATTAATTATATCCTGTCATAGTACTGAATCCAGAATTTCAGAAATCCAGGTGTCCGAAGAACTAGGCTCTCTCTAAAGCTTCTATGGAAACTTTCTTTGCAGTGCAATCAAGCATCCTTTAGTTAGAGAGAGTGTCTCAAGTATCTCCTGAATTTCTGCTTCTTTCTTCGCATACTTGTCTTCTTTCTGTGAATGTAGGTCAACATCTCTGTGTCCAAATTTGCCCTTCAATACAGGAACTTTCTAACTTGGATTAAAAAAAAATTCAAACTCACTGCTACTGACTCACTTCTGACCCATAGGCTCCTTACAGGGCAGAGTGAAACTACCATGAAGGGTTTTCCCAGGCCCTATGTCTTTAGACCACACCCTATTTTATGCATCTCATGCAGAGCAGTTGTTACATTTAATAAACCACCGACTTTCTGGTAGCAGCACAATTCTTTTTTAATCATTTTACTGGGGCCTTATCCCTGTCTTATCACAATCCACCCACCCATCCATCGTGTCAATCAAATTTGTACATTCATCGCCATCATCATTCTCAAAACATTTTCTTTTAACTTGAGCTCTTGGTATCTGCACCTCATTGTTCCTTTCTTCCCCCACCCTCCTTCGCTCCCTAATGTGCCCTTGATAATATATAACTTTCAATTGCTTTTTCATGTCTTACACTGACCAATGTCTCCCATCACCCACCTATCTGCTGTCCCTCCTCCTGGGATGTGGATCACTGTGGGCACTTCCCCCTTTCTCACTCCACCTTCCACTTCACCTCCTGCTAACACTGCTCTCGCTATTGGTCCTCAGGGCTTTATCTGCCCTGGATTTCTGTCTCTTGCTCTTATCTGTGGCAGTGTACATCATCTGGTCTAGTCAGATTTGTAAGGTAAAATTGGGATCATGACAGTTGGGAGGAGAAAGTATTAAAGAAATAGAATGAAGTTGTATGTTTTATCGGTGCTATGCTGTACCCTGACTGGCTCATCTCCTACCCGCGACTCTTTGTTAGCAGGATGTCTCATTGCCTACAGATAACTTTTGGGTCCCCACTCTGCACTCCCCCTCTTTCACAATGATAGGATTTTTTTATGTTCTGGCTCTTTGATTCCTGATAGTTGAACCCATTTCAGCACCTCATGTTCCCATAGGCTGGTGTGCTTCTTCTATGAGGACTTTGTTGCTTCTCAGATCTCTGGGTGCTTCTTTATCTTCAAGCCTTTAAGACCTCAGATATTATATCTTTTGAAAGCCCAGAACATTTGCTTATGCATCCATTTTGTCTTTAGCAATCATGCTGGGAAAGTGAGCATCATGGAATATCAAGCTATTAGAACAAAGTGTTCTTGCATTGAGGGAGTACTTGAATGGAGGCCTAATGTCTGTCTGCTAATTAATATTTAACATATAAATATATGTACTTAGATACATTTCCCTATCATTATATATAAACATATTAATATATGTATATGTATATATTTTACCTCTACAAATGCCCTTTGCCTCCTAGTTCTCTCCTCTATTTCTTTGTACTTTCCTCTTGTCCCATTATCATGTTTGATATTCATTAGGGTTTCATTAATTCCTCTCTGTTACTTTCCCCATGATCAAGCCCGACCAGGCATCCTAAATCCTCCTGAACATCAAATTTAGATCATTTTGTTGTTCCTTTGACCCAGGGTTTATTAACACACACTTTCTTGACCCCATCTCCCCTTCTCACTTGTATCCCTCATAACTGTAACTGTGGGTTATGTTATTTTTCCTCTGAATTGTTTGTTCCACCTATCTTATCAAAATAAACATGCAGGTACAACAACAAACACAAAAACAAGACAGTGTGAAACAAAACAACAAAACAAAAATTTTAAAAAAATTGACAAAAAAAGAAGAGGCTATAAAGAGTCCCAGTTCTGTTTGCTCACCTTTAGGAATGTTTTTCAATTAAGTATGATGGTGTTGCATGCCCTGGCCCCAAAGTATATTTTTGTTATTCCCCAGGGACTTCATTGTTTTCCTCCCCTTGCTGTTCAGTTTCAAGCTCTTAGTGTTTCACCCAGGTGTGGTGGTGTCAGATCAAGCAGCCTAATTCTTAATCTGTTGGGCAAGGAATGCTTATATTGTATTCAAGCCCAACCTAATATTATATAACCTCATCTTAAGTAAATATATCTGCAAACACCTGGTTTCCAAGAGAGAGCTTATTTATTGGTTTAGATATATTTGATTTCAGTCAAGAACCATGTCAGCAGCAATATCCCACATTCCATGTCCTCTTTTGAACTTCACTTAGAAAACGTTGTTTGCTAAAAGTTAAGAGGCTTGAAGTTTAAGGTTTGTAGCCTTAAGTATGGATTACAAGTCAATATAAGAAAGATCAAAGCCTCACAAATAAACCAAGAGTTACCAACATGATAAATGGTGAAAAGGAAGATATTTTCATTGATTTCAACTTGCTAGCATCCACAACCAATGCTCACGAATGAAGAACAATTGATGCATATGAATTATGATGCTGACATGGAATATTAAAATTATCATGGTCTGCAAGAACAATCTCTCTGGGAAGAAATATAGCCACTATGCTCCTTAGAAGCAATCGTGGTGAGAGTTCATCTCAAGTACTTTGGACATATTGTGAAGAATGACCAGACCCTGGAAAAGGATGCCATGTTTGGTAAAGTAGCAGGACAAAGAAAGAGACAAAGACCTTTTCCAAGATCAATTGACACTTGACTGCACCGAGAAGCTCACACATAAGGACAATTGTGAGAATGACACGAGATTGGGCTGCTTTTCATTCTGATGTATGTAGGATGGCTAGAAGTTGGAACCGACTGTGCCACACCTCACAACAAACATTCTAGAGATTAATGATCTCTCTTGGAGTGTTTTACTCTTTTGAGGAAGTCTTTTGTGTCTCATTTTCAGTAGGTCCCAGACATCTATTTTGTCTTCTACTATTTGTGCCTCCTTCATTGTTTTTTAGTCCATTGGAAATCATGCTTTGTAAAGTTCAGAGGCATCAAAAAAGAGGAATGACACAGTGTCTACACAATGGACTGCCGTTACAGGAGTAATTGTGAAGGTGGCAGAGAGGTGTTCAGTGTTTTTCTCTGTTGTGCGTAGGGTCACTTTTGGCAATGAACAATCCTGTACTCTGACCTTTAAATTTGCTCCTAAATTCTCATCGATGATCTTTAAAGCTCTGGAATTTACATTCATGTCTTTAAGCTATCTTGAATTGGTTTTGTATATGGGGTCCGATATGGGTCCTGCATCAAGTTTCTTGATTTATATATATATGTGTGTGTGTGTGCATATGTCATATTATATATAATTATATACTATTATGTCATATATAATATACATTGTAGGGAAACTGTATGTGTAATCATGCTATATAGTTATATAGTATATTGTTGCATTATATAGTATTATGATCATATTATATAATTATGTAATATGATTGTATATATGTATATAAAACATTTTTATATAAGTAATTGAACAGCTGTCTATAGGTCTGAATTTATTCTGCACTTCCTATTCTATTCCCTTGGTCTAGGTACCTGCCATAGTGCCAATACTAGTTTTTCTTACTTCTGTGTCAAGAAATTATTTTACTACTGGTGAAAATTTTTCATTTCTTTAAAGAATGAAGTTGGAATTTGGATTGACATTGTATTCTATTTATAGATTGCTTTGGCCAGTATTAAAATGTCTACAATATTACATTTCCTATCCATGCACATGGGATATATTTCCATCAGTGTAGGTCTCTTTTGCTTTCTATAATTTTCCATATACACACCTTCTCTCTTTTTTAGATTTATTCCTAAGAATTTCATCTTTTAAGGCTATTATAATAGTCTTGCTTTTTTGGGGCATCTTTTCAGGGCTCTTTTCACCGATATACAAGAATTTGATTGATTTCTGCTTGCAATCCTGTAGCCTGTCACATTCTGAATATTTCAATTTTCCCAACAATCTTTTTGGTTGACGATTTGAGCTTTCCTACATATTAAATCATATCTCCTACAAATGTGAAAACTTCCTTCTTCCTCGTCCAATTCTACTCAATTTATTTGTGTTGTCTATGTTTTCATTCATTCTTAATAAGACTTTCTTCACAAGGTGCACAGATCAAACTCAAGTGTTCTATATTCCTATGAGAAGAAAACAGCCTTTTCTCCTTTTGTGCCATATAAATGCTTTCGGAGAGAGAAGATAACACACACACAGACACACACATACACACCTCAGAGTAGCCTGTTATCTTCTACCCTACTCCTTGAGCAGTAATTTGATAAGGAGAAAGTGAGTACAATGTTGTGATTTTTCAATCTTATTTAATATTCCCGTAGCTAGTACTAGGAATTTGTCTGCCTCAGTCAGACCTGTGGACTGAGTTTGAGAAAGGATTGTTTCCTTAAAGAATGTATGGACTCACATCAAACGGATGCAGCTAATTTATAAATCCTAATAGGCACCATGAAATAAGAGGGAATTGTGTCAAACATGCCTTGTACAAATACAATGGAAATTGCTTTTCACTTTCTTAAATTATTTTATTTCCTTTCCACTTTTTCTTTTTTTTTCTTTCCACTTTTTCTAAGCTGATTACTTACTTCTGCATCTAGAGAATTTAAATATATGAACAAAATTAACAGATCCTTATGAATTACACTAAGAATTTCTTCAATTATAGATACTAGAGAGTTAAATACATAGTACATTTAATAAAAAATTTCTTCATCATTTTACTCTGAACTGACATGTTTTAATAAAATATGTACCATTATGAAAGATTCCAACAAATAAACATTATTAAGTAAGTCACTTTAAAACAATGCTTTCTAAAGAAGCTTTCTGTGACATCTTAATAGCTATGTTCTCCTAAGCAAAGAATTGAGCAAGATTTGAAGCAGGATCTGAAAGCTGAATGTCATCACTTTTATCTATATCTATTTTTTGTTAATAATGCTATTCAATTGTAGAGTCTTTGTGTGCCCTATGTCTTGAATTTCACTATTTACTTTTTGTTATAATTCACAAGCATTCTCTATGAATCACAAAAGATACATTTTGTGTTCAAACCCTACTTCTAAATAATCAATTTCACATATTTCTCTCAGTATAGACATTTTAAAAAATAGGAACTCTTTTGGCATGGTAAGTTATGATTTGGGTGGCTAACTTCAAGATATGCAGTTCAAAGCCACCAACTTCTCCATGGGAGAACGCAGAGGCTTTCTGCTTTGTAATGCTGCGAGCTCAGAAACTCACAGGGACAGTTCTATCTGGTGCTACAGGGTCAATGGTTTTAGTGGCAGTGATCTGAAAGTTAATTTGATCACTTGAAATCATTAATTTGCTTAATATGATTATGTGCTGTGTAAAGAGTATATTTCTTCATTATACTTCTATTCTTTAATAAAAATGTTTCTCATTTTAAAATATTTGCTACCTATTAAATTATAAAGGTAAGCCAAACCAAAAAAGAACACTCACATTCTCATCCACAGAGACTCTCTGTGAAGAATGTGATGATTTGGAGTTGAAGACCCTGGGAGGTATAGTTACATTTCGGCTGACACACCAGAAGGCTGCCAGGTGGCATCTGCCCAAGTGCACTCAAAACAGGCCTGGAAATAAGCTTCAAGGTCACAGCCATGAAACCCACATGGAGGAACGTTCTGCTCTGCAGCCTGAGGGAAGGCCACAAGTCATAATCTGCAAGACAGAAACGACTTTGGCTTGGTTTTGCCATTCAATTTTAACAAAGATGTAGTAGTCAGCCTTTTACTTTTCTCTTGATAATGAACAGGATGAGCATCTCCCTCAAATTAAGTCATTTAAATTACTACCTGATAGCATAGAATTGGAATTAATTGGTTCATTCCTTCTTGCATTATAAAGGATTTGAATTACTTGGAGTTGAGTGTGTATGTTGTGATGTCTGTGGCTCTGGACTTGTCTTAGCACCACATTTTTGCAGCTAAAAATGCTCATTTTAGAGTTGAAAATAAATTTTATTATCCTAATTTTGATTTCTTTAATTATTAGTGAGGTTGAATATTTAAAAATGTTTATTAGCCATTGCAAATGAATTATTTATTAACATGCAAGCAACAGAAAAATTTCTATGGAAATATTAGCTGAAATCAAATCCTATGCTTTTTATGTAAAAGAATTTACATAGAGCACCTCTTTGCTTAAGCATTGTTTTATTCAAGATAATGCTATTTTCCTATAGCAAAGCATTATAGCTATATGTGGATTTCTAAAGTCTCTTTATTATGCCCTTATTATTAATTACATTCACATACTCTGTTATTAGGATGCTTAACATGTTATAAACATTGCCATTTTTAAAATTTATAACACAATATCTTTTAGTTATCTTTGTTGAGTCTTATAATGAAAGATTTTATGTCAGTTCACAGAGGGGAGAGGAACAAATGAGTAGAAACTACTTTGTATAACTGACCCTCAAAATAAGGAAAGAAATAAATCTCTGCTGTACGACATCAGCTGCATTGGGTAAAGATCTTGTTCAGATTTCTGTAGAGGATTGCAAAGCAAGGCTGTTGCTCTGAGCACTACGTTGTGTCTGACACCAGCCACGATATATTCCATTGCCTCACAATGTGTGTGAAACTTGGACATTGAATAAGGAAGGCTGAAGAAGAATCAAAGACTTCGAATTGTGGTGCTGCAGAAGAATATTGAAAGTACCATGGACTGCTAAAAGGACAAGCGAATCTTCCTAGAAAAAAGTATGCTAGAGTGATCCTTAGACTGGCAAAGATGACAAAGCACTGTCTCACGTGCAGTGGGCATGTCAGGCGCCACCAGTTCCTGGAGAAGGACATCATGCTTGGTAAAGATGGATTGACACAGTGTCTGCAATAATGAGCTGAAGCCTAGGCGCCCGGCTCTGTGTGGATGGCGCAGGAACGGACAGTGTTTCCTGTTTTTCATAGGGTTGCTATGCGTCGATGACACCTAGCAACACTTCATGATCCATGCTGTAAGCACAATATATATTGAGCAAAAGCGTAAGATTAAAAATGGAACACAAACCTGCTACAGTGGAGGAATTGATTTCTACTTGTCCAAGGGGAAATGTATGGCTTGAGACTGACACTCAGTGACCCTTTGAACAGAAGAGATTTCTGAAACCCTAAATCTTCACAGGAGTAGATAGCATCAGCTTTCTCTCACAGAGCAACTAGCAGTCTTAAACTGCTGATATTGTGGTTAGCAATTCAGCATACAACCAACTAAAGCACCAGGGCTCCTCAATTTCAATGTCCGAGCGTCCCTGTATGAGGCTTTTCCAGACAGTGAATCTTGTGGGCACAGAAAGAGGCTCTCTCCTCCTTTAAAGAGTTACAGTCTTAGAAACCCACAGGGGCAGTTCTACCCCCATCACATTGGGACACTGTGAGGAAGAATATACTAGATGACAATGAATTTGACTTTGAGAGTTTGGCCCACCTGGATGGACACAAAGAGTTCAATGAAAAGCCTTGCTTTGAAGTAATGTAAAAGTTAGAGCAACATAGTGAAAATATACAAATAAACTGTTTTGCCTTAAAATGGTATACACAATGAGAATTATATCTGCATTCCAGTTATTATATAATTTAGGTAACTATATTGATAACGTCAAGGAAATCTATGTTCTTTAAGACCCATCTTCCCTCTAAGGCAGCAGATTTGGAATCTTCTCACCCTGCAGGTGTTACAATTAATTAAATCAGCATTTCTGTTTTGCAAGTATTATGATGGTGATAGCTAGTGGTGATTAGAGTAGATAATATTGTTGGGTTCTCACTTTCCAGCTTAGGGGTATCACTTTTATTCCAAAGTGTTGATTGTTTCTTATCTAACTCTGAAAATATGATTAGATGCTTTTAAAGTGATGTTTCCCATATTGTTTAAGTATGGAAATTTGTATGGTAATTTAAAATCTGATAAGCTATGAGTGGCATAAGACTGCATAATAAAGCAATCACAAGCATTGACATATTGGATCAAATTCAATTCACTCTGCCTTCCCAAGAGAAACATTTTTCCACCAGGTACTAGAGAGTGAGAGGGGACACTATCAATAGAACTACTCAACATAGCTGTCATTATTTTACCCACTTTCTGTACAGGTTTGAAAAGGTTAATTTTGGATTTTCAATAAGATTGACGAAGAGATTGAAGGTCATGTGCTATTGCTGAGCATTCCCTTCAGTTTATTTATTCCACACGTGTTTACTCGGTGCTGTGTTTGTGTTACAAGACCCTCTGTAAGGCACAGAACAGAACTAATATCTAATAAAGGTAGGTACTGGCATTCTTTTTTTGTCAGAGTACAGATCTGCTACTTACTAAAACAATGAAAACAAGTTCAAGCAGCTACTGATAGCATCCAGTAGGGATTGCACCATAACATAAAGAAAGATAATTATTTCTCAGTTGAATACTGTGTAACTTATGGAATACAACTGTAATTTTCAGCATCTCAGAAGACATTTTTCCCTGTGGCTGACAGTTTCTAGCTAGCACCTTTTTCATTGTCTTTGCTTACCTCACACTGATAAAGGTATGGAAGGGAGAGAGAATACACCAAGGCCCGTAGTTCCCAGTGTCTAAAGAACAGAAACCTCTGAACAATTACTGTGAGCTTGAAACTCAATCTCATCCGAGTTTAACAATGACTGGGATAGTCTGGTGAATAAGGGCTTCCCCACATTCTCGACTACAGTCTTAAGTCTTAGTCTTAAGAATGCTGCTCCCAAATTCCTGACCTTCACAAAGTGTGAGATAAGTGTGTATTGTTTTAAGCTCTTTGTTTCAAGGTAATTTATTGCTCACCAATAGATAATACTGTTTATCTCTATTATTCCTTCTCTGAATCTGCATTTGCTTATCTCTAAAGCATATTAAATAATGTATGCCCAACTGATCTCAAAGGACACTTACATATTTTAATGTGATTATGTATGAAATAGTTTAACAAATTCTTGAGTATTTTACAGATATAAGCTAATTAAGATATTAATTACCACAAGAACTTTAACAAAATGGTGCTATGAGGTTATTACACTTACAAAAAAATCCTTTAACCACCATTTAACCTTTCAGTTGCTTTTTTAGTACTACGGAGGATAAGGTTCATGGACTGTGTGGCTTCTGGAGTCTACAGGACTAAGGACTCTAAAGTGGCCAGACTATACCCCTCCTTCACTTCCTCTTTGTTATTTAGTGGTTGCTGGCACCCCACAGTGTCTTTGTTTACAGATCCATCATTTCTGCAATATCTACATCCATCATCCAATGGCTCTCTCCTGGTATATGTTGTCTGTGTCTGTGAGTTTTCCCCTTGTACTAGACTCAATCCTGGTCCAGTGTAAGCACATTTTAATTTGATCACCTCTTTAAGATGGCTACTTATGTTAAACCACATTCACAAATAATGGGGGATAGGACTGGAACACAAATTCTTGTGGAGGATACAATTTCAATACATAATACAAGGCATCTTAATTAATTTTTTTAAGTTCCCTTCTCATTAAAACTACTGATGTAGTCATAGGTTTCAGGGAACTGCTTGTCTTTCTAGTCCAGGTATGTTGTTTTCCTGGAATATATGATGAGCTAACTTACCTTTTTTGATTTCTTTCAGAAATTAAAGATGAAGATAGCTTCTATAGGATATATTTAAATAAATTGGACTTAACCAGATTTAACCAGACATTATAGGATGAGATAGGCAGTGTTGGAAGAGTGGAATATGCATGATTACAATTTTCATTATTAAAATTTGCTGTAGTTTCTTTAGCGGTAAGAATTGAAACCAAAGATGGACTCGTAATTTTTAGACCAGAGAGAAGGCCTGTTGATTGAAGAGTACCTAGACTTGGAATTGTTCCAGGGCACTGCCATCTCTCTAAGCACAGCAACTCCTGGAGCAGAAAGCAGCAAGAAAGCATGATGTTTATAACTGATGTTGTGTAACTTAGATATAAGATCCCTAACTTACATACAAATTCCCATCCTCTCCTTTGTTTCCTTTTCTCAATTCTACAAAAAAAATGCTTCTTTCTTTCGTGGGTCAGAGTAAGGAATCTCTCTGGTTCCATGCGTTACCAATCCCACAATAAAAACTGTCTTTCTTCTAGCCCAAAGTTTGCATTGGAGTACTTTGGCATAAAGTTAATGGCACGTAGAAGTCTGGTGTTTGTGGTAACATGGTTATTACAATGGAACTATGGTAGCCTTCTTAGCAGGAGGCTCTTGGACTTAAAAGTTCAATTTCTGGTGTTCTTATTTATATTCTTATCTATTTTCTCAATACTCATGCATATCAATATGTTCCCCTGATGACTCAAAATAGATAAAAAGATTGTTCTCATTTAAAATCCTAGGCTTCCATGTATTTCATTATTCTAATTATCACTATTTTAAAGTTTGCTAATATTGCTAATAGGCCATAGTCATAAGAGATTATAATCATATCACCTAGAGTTTCAAAACATCAAGAAATGATTCAGTAGCAGCGGGCTTGATATCTTCGATTTAGTATTACATGATACAGAATTGTCATTCTAATTATTCTACAGATTAAAGATTACACATTATTTCTTCATTAGTCCTTTGCTTCCCTTTACCCATCTTTTGTTACATAAAATATGTGAGGGCAACATCCTTCTCAAAAATACTAGAGTGTTCAATTGCTTTGGGGAGGTAGTTGATAAATATTAAAAAGCTTAGCTCTTTGCTGCTTGCGATATTTAATATCATGCAAGTTCCAGAGTTCAGAAGTCACATACTATATTTTTCTCTCTTTGGCTTTGGTCACTGACCCCTAAGATGACTTTTCAAATAGGTCTCAAACAGATGCTATATTTTTCATCAGGCTTGTGATCAAAATGGTTTATTTGATAGCATTTCTATCTATTTAGCTATATTTTCTCCAGTTGGTATAATGACAGAGAAAAAAAAACTTCCTTCTTTGGGGACACTACAGTCATTATCAGGTGATAGAAATCTTGTTCCATACATCCAGCTATCGTAGCTAGTGGCAGTTAGAAAACGCCACCTCTCCAGAGAGTATACTACGGATGTTAGGCACATTGACCTCAGGTCTGCTCCATGGTGGCACTATGGATACCAATAGGAAAGGTGTGGTCTTATACCATCACCACTGTGATTGTTATTTCTGAAATCATTGTTGCCACCACGGTGTCAGGAGGCTCCTGTCTCATCAGGAGTCTTTGAGATAAGTGAGAGAATTTGTAGTGTATTTTGAATGCTATACATTCAAGCAAAAGATATCAGAACATGTTTCATATAATCTGATATTAGCTTGTTATCTTTCAATATTAAAACTTCACATATCAAAGTCTATTTTAGATGCAATAGTTACATAACTTTTTTTTCTGGCAATGATTGAGAACACTTGGAAAACTGTTTGGCAAATACTAATGTGTTAGTCTGGGTAGACTAGAAGAACAAATTTCAAAGACACACATATGGATATCAGGAAAGGGTTTATATACAAAAGGAATGTGACACTGAGAAGGCATCCCAGTCCAGTCAGTTCAAAGTCATAAGCCCGATATTAAACCATATGCCCGAAATCAGTCTACAAAGTCTCCTTCTGACTCACGAAGTCACAGGTCAGTTGGTGTAGAATTCTCGCGCTGGTAGGGGTCTCCCCATGGCTCCTTGCTTCCAGGGCTCAGGGTCCTGCCACTCCAGCTTCAGACGTCTGACTCCATCAGTTCAAGGCCGTGTAGTCTCTCCAAAAGCTCCTCCAGCTTTTCGGATGTTGCCAGTTTGTCTTTTCCATGATTCATCGTCTCTCAGACTAACTCCCAACAACTGGGGAAGATAGCTTTTCATCTTCATGAGGGAAATACCACGAGATTACCCAGGAGTCTCAGGAGAAACCCATGCCCACATAGGGAGGCCTCATTGGCTACTCAATGGCTATCTCCAGATTAGCAGGCTAGACTCCACCCCTACATTTCAATCATGAAATTAACATAAGCACATGACTGCCACAACTAATGAGGTGTTTGCTATCTGAGCTTATCTGTTTCACCCTAATTCAGTGTTGTAAAGAGGGTATTCTAGTCATGTTATTGGAGAAGACTAAAAAGTCAAACCCATTGCTATTGAGTCAGACAGTATAGAAATGGCCCCGGGTATCTAAGGCTATAAATCCTTATGGAAGAATGCCCCCTTTTTATTTAGAATAGTGGCTGTTGGATTTGAAATTCCAGTTTTTAGGTTAGCAACCAAGTGCTTTAAACAGTGAAACACTGGGGATTTTCTGAGAAGTCAGCCAGCAATAATTATACAGCTAGACAAATTGGAAGGTAAGTAATTTTAAGATTCCCTCTTTATATTGCAATAGCTACCATCTACATCAACACAACCAAAATAAACAAAAATCTATACTTATGTTTATTATCATTCTCCTTTGATGCATCTTTTATTTTTATGCAGTTTCTAAATTTCTTTTATGGAAGTTCTAACCTAGGAACTCTTATTATATACTGAATGACATACCAGAAAACATTTAAAAGACAACTGCAAGAAGCCTTCCAGGCCTCAATTCATCTTGAATATAGAATTACAAATATACATGCATGGTTTATCAATTAGTTTTTTCTAGAAACTCTAATAATGATAAGTGAATCATTTAGATAGAGGTTGCTGTCTTTGTCCTTCTATTGTCAAAATGAAAATAATTTCACTTGTCAGCTTACTTCATAGATCTTCAAAAATGTTTGTCAGTATTTATTAACATGGTTCACGCAGCTCCATAAACACAGCCTTCACTTAGTACTTGGTGCTTGCTCCATATGGCTCAAATGGGGAAACGTTTGCTTGGAAATTGTCTTATTTCCTGGTATTTTTCATAAGAAAATTGTTTATGTGTCATTCATCAAGTTTATGGCCTTTTGTTCTTTATTTTAGAAAGCAAAAGCATGCTCAGTCTTCAGCAACACACAGAGCAGCCTCATTACCGGGTTGTTGATGAGCAATTTACCAAGCATAAAGTCAAATTAGCTTTACTGGAAAGTTGACTGTGGTGTGCTACCCTCAGTGAGAAAGCAAGTAAAATTTTACCCACAACTGGTTACATAGGGGTAATTAAAACCATTAATCTTTTTATTGATCTTTGCCTCTGTTGCCTACTATTTTTAGCAGATAAGATTCATGAGCTACTGGAGTGTGTCCATTGTCACAGATCTCCATCGATAGGTATTCCTTGACGAAGGCTCCAGGGTAAAAGAGCATTTATCTGATTTATGCCTATTATGTGGTTCATTCAGACTTGAAGCAAATAATTGCTATGCTTTATTAAGAAGCAATATTTGCAAACTACAAATTCTATGGGAATTGCAACTTCTCTCTTGCTACAGAAAAGTACCACATAGTCATTGCAGTTTGAATCGTATCTGTTTCACTTAATTTTTTTTTTTTTATTGAAAGGGAGATGTTTGATAATATCCTGAAGAGCCATAGGGCAATGTATAGTTTTATACTTAGGCACTCTTTTAGAAAAGTAATTGTTTGATCTTATACTCCATAATGACATCTCTGAAATGCTAATAGTCCATCACATAAGCACTGCTTGGTTCACAGATCATTGATACAGTTAGTTTTAACAGATGCTTACATGCCATTATGATTTTTCCTATCCATTTGGCTTTCATAAAAGCTAAACCCATGTGTCTAACTTAGGCAGTGATTTCTAAAGGATGTTGTTTCTCGTGCTATGACTAGTTAGTGCTTTGTAAGTCTAGATTATTAGCCAGTGACTTTGATCTATTAGGAAAAAAATTGCTTAGACATGTGGTAGCTGCTCTGACTAGCTGTTGAAGGAAATGAAACTCCAGTTATGAACTGAAATGTGCCCTTCAAAACTATTTGCTGTAAACCTTAACCCTGAGGTCTCTGGTTATGATTTTATTTAGGAATGAATTATTCTGTTATGCTGCTAGAACAGCACTGGTGCAATGCGTGTCTTGAGTTGATGTCTTCTGAAATGTAAAAGACATTAAACAAAATGCAGATGATGTAAGATGCATTGTGATCTCCAAAGAACCAGAAAGCAGCCATGAAGCCAGGTGGTTGGAAGATCACAGACTGGTGTAGGCAGAGCTATATCAGCTGATCAAATGTCAGCACAGACTGCTGGTTGCGCTCTGCATTGATACAGCAGGCTGCAATCCAAATTCAGTGAACTCAGGGTGAGTGTGTCCGTGAACATCCGCACAAGTAAGAGACAGAGAATTTGTCACAGAAAACAATTTTATGGATCTTCAATAGCCTACACCCCCAAGCTCTGTTCTATGTGGGAGGCTGTACTCCACACATAGCTTTTTAAAAGTGCACCCTATGATTGACACACACAAGAACAATAACCCCAAACAGAACAACAACAACAACAAAAACAGCCAAACACCAGAACTATCACAGTGAACAAGTCAGCCTATCAAAAGAACCATCCTGGAAAGTTAAGACTTAAAGAATTAAAAACCAGAAAGCAGATATTCAAAGGAATTAGGGCATCTTACATGTATCGGACAGCTTTCTGCCAAGATAGCTGCTCAACTCTAATAACACATTTCCCTGGGGGGACAAAGTGAGATTATATGGCCCTGTAACGATTGACAGTCTTGAAAACCATATAGGGTCACTTTAAGTCAGAGTTACTTGATGACACAGTGTCATTCTGTTTGCTCTCTCGGGAAGAGGAGCTCAGCTCACTGAAGCCACGAGTGGGTGAGCAGAAACAGCATTCCTAGGGGTGATGTCCTGAGGAGGATGTTTCCTTTCTTCTGTAGCCCAGGCTTGCTCTCAGAACCTACTTTTATTTGAGTTTTCACAATTCCCTTGAGCAGATTCTTCAGACTTCATATTTTTAAGGCCAACTACCCCAGAGTCTTCTGATATTTATTTTCTACCAAAGTGGAGAGATCCTTTTTTTTCTGTCACTTTAATCAGTAATTATTACTGATGTATCTTGTTGGTGTAGATTTTAGTTATTTAGTTGTGCTATTACCGAAATACTACACGTGGATGACTTTTATATCAGAAATGAATACTCTCACAACCTAAGAAGTCCAAAATCAAGCTGCCAACTTTAGGGCACATCAATCCTGATTGATCAGTGAGTTAAATGTAAGGTTGCTCAAATCCACCAGTCACTGCATGGGGAAATAACCAACAACAATGAAGCTGTTTTCTCCTCTAAATATTTAAGGCCTTAGAAACCCCAAGGAGCAGCCATGCTCTATTCTAAAGAGTAAATATGAGTCGTAATCCACTCAGTTACAGTAGGTTGTTAAGGCAATTTTTTTCTCTCTATTGACTTTAGGGGAAGGTCATTGTCTTCTTTTGACATCTAAGGGTTCAGTGCCCCTGGAAGCTCCAAATGAGTCTTTAATTAATCTTTCCCTGAGTGTAGGATGTTCTCAGCTCAGGAACTCCATCCAAAACAAATATAATAGCCCATTTTTGTATGGAATTTTCTTCACTAATGAATATTAAGTCTTCCTAAAGGCTTCACACTCATTTTTCAGTCCTCTTTTTGAAGATTTCTATTATTGAATTTATTCATCTCTCTGAACTTCAGATTTCAAGTCTCTTAAGCTACAGTGCAGAATTTTTGCTGGTGTCAGAGGCCTTGGAATCAGTTCCAATTCACCGGAACCCTAGGCACGACAGACAAAACACTGCTTGCTCCTCTGCACTCCTCGCCATTTTGTAGTAGAACCAATTGCTATAGCTACTGGGTCAATGAAAGATGGCTACTGCTTCTTGTACTTATCCAAGCAAGATGTCCTTGTCCAGTCTCTCTTGATATCATGTCCAGGTGTAGATCTGGGTATCCAAAATTGTCTATTTCAGCTAAAAAGACCTGAGTCAAATTTGTGTCATTGAGTAGAATTAGACTAATAACAACACTGTAGGAAAAGGCGAACTACTATAGATTCCATAATTATAATATTTATAGAAGCAGACTATCACAACGTTATCCTGTGGAATGGCTAGTGGGTTTGAAATTCAGTCCTTTGACTTAGTAGCTGAGAACTTAAGCTCTGTGTCAGCCAGGTTCCTTTATTTCTGAAAATTATTATTGCCCCCCCTATTTTTAAAAAGAGAGAATGTATTCAAAGATTAAAACGAACAAGACATATTATTCAGATGAAGGAGATTATTAATATGATATCACAATGGTGATAAAAATTTTACTGATATCTAAAAGATGAAAAAGATCATGGGTTGTCAAGTGACGCTGTCTCAAATGCAAGCTAGGTGGCAGATCAATACCTCATAGTTACAGACAGGATGACTGGAGGAGAGCTGAGTTGTCTTTAAGATAAATAGACTGTGGTAGATGAGGAGTTGACAGGACTGACCAGAGGCCTTCCCCAGGCTATTGGATCATGATTCATGGCTATGGAACAGTCTTCATCAAAAATACATACAGACGGAGACTGTTGCTCCATCATCTGTTTAGCTGGGTGGAAGTGATGCTCTTTCTAAAGCACTCTATTAGAAGCATGAGTATTCACATCCTTGGTTGAATTTTCAGAAGGAATTCAATGGAAACTTAGACCATATGGGGAGTCTTCAACTGGATTTTGAGCTTTCGCTGCCTTCCATAGCCTTCTGCAAAACAAGTTATCAGAATTTAACTTCTAGTATAATTTCTTCCTTTGGTTATGTATTTTATAATATATACCTCTTGGATTACATGGCTGAGTGTTCTCCTTCCATGTGGACTTAGCTGACACCTACATGCCTGTTTGTTTAAATTCAAGTCTTCAAGACTTTAGATGCTATTCTTTCTGGTAACTGGTCACCATCTGATTTCTTCACCAATGTAGTATCTATAGCTTCAGTGATCACTTCATGAGAAAATACTGAGCAGGAACAAATCATAAGAACTAACTGCTCTTGGATTTGATTTTATAATTTCATCCATTTATCTACTATTTATATGTATTACTGTTCAACTTTATTGGTAACACTATCAACTTTTTGAGAGATAATATAGGTCCACTCCCTGGGACCTTTGGTAATTCTAATAATAATATCATTAATATCTTGTAGAATTTAAAATAACCATGAGATAAGAACAATATAATACATAGAAAGTTTTTTAGACTAGAGCACTTAGAATATTCATTTACATATTGTGTTAGTCCGGGTAGACTAGAGAAATGCATTCATAGACACATATATGAATATAAGGGTATGGCTTATTAACAAGAGGAATAGGGCATTAAGAAAGCATTCCAACCCAGTCCAGTTCAAAGTTATAAGTCCAATATTAGCCCTTATACCTGATACCAGTCTATAACATCTCTTTCTGATTCACAAAGTCACAGGTCAGTGGGTGCAGGATCCCATCGCCAGCAGGGGTCTCCCCATGGCTCCTTGCTTCCAGGGCTCAGGGTCTATCAACAGCATCCAGTGGTGGTAGAAGCAACTCAGCATGGCCAGGGCTTTCCACGTGGATTCGCCAGCTTCAGAGGTCTGGTTCCATCAGGGTAAGGCCGTGTGGCTTCTCCTCTGGCTCCTTCAGTTCCTCGGACACTACCATCTTGCCTTGTCCAAAATTCATCATCTCTGAGACTAATTCCACCAATTGGGGAGATAGCTTCTCATCTCCACGGGGGGAATATCGCGAGATTTCCCAGAAGTCTCAGGAGAAAGCCATGCCCATACAGAGGCCTCATTGGCTACTCAATGGCTATCTCCAGATTAACAGGCTAGACTCCACCCCTACATCTCAATCATGAAATTAGCATAAGCACATGACCACCACGCATATATTAAAAATGAAGCAATGGAACCTTGTTTAAGAAAACAATGAGGATTAGATACCAGGTAACATTTTCAATTAAGTTTTGGCACTAAGACAAAGCTTTGTCTGCAGAACTAAGACATATTTTTAAAACTGAGGAGATATGAAAGTAACAAATATAAATTTCCTGTTCTTAAACTTTATCAAAATCAAAAGGACTTTAAGCCAATTTCAATCCAACAAATTCTAAATCCACAACCTTACAATACCAATCATCATCTTCTCCCATTAAGGATTTTTATGTCCAAAGGAGTTCAGTTCATTTAATCTACAACTAGTATGTTTAAAGTAAAGTATGACTTATTTATTGAGTTTTCCAAATAAGGTCCTTCTTCTGAGGTCTATGGAGGATGCTGTACATTTTTTAAATGTTTCATCGGTGTAAAATAAAGAACTTTATGAGATTGTTACTGATCATTTTTTAGCTCTCTTATTGAATTCTCTCCTAGAACCTGAGAAAAGAAGCTTCAATCTTGGTTTCTTGTAGTAACTGACACATGGGAAGTATAGAAGAGGACATACTAAGTGAGCAATCAGTGCTAAGATAAAAGTTAATTTATTTGATCAAAGTTGTGATCTCATAGGTGATCCAAACAGCCAGGTGCTTCAGGTGCCTCTACAAGAATTCTGTTGTTCTGGGAGCTTTCCAAGCAAGCCCAAGTCAGAATTTGTACCACATGAGGGATTAACCCATCTCGTGCTAATTCCCTGGGAAATTGAATGAGCTGTATCCCAACTCAGGTTTTATGGATTTAGTCTCATCCAGAAGTCTTGATAGGGGGACTGGTTTCTTCATAACATAGTCTCAAAAAGTCAGTGTTCCCACTCAATCATGCAGGGTTGGTCTGAGGGGAGAAACGCATTTTCTTTAACTTCCAAATTCTGAGATCAGGTTGCTGACCAGTCCATGAGGATAACTAGCTTAAATCAATTGCCATCAAGTCAGTTCCAACATACAGTGGTTCTATATGTAAATCCTCTGGGTGGTGCCAACATTCAAGACTGTATGCTAACTGAAATGTTAAATATTTTGAGTTCACAAGTGGTACTTTGAAAGAAAGATCTGTTGAATTAAATCTGAAAAAAGAAAACAATATGAGGTTTGGAATATGAATTTGAAATTTATAAATATGATAAATTATATGATCATTATTCATTTAGTTTCTTGCCACAACATTGAAATGTTAGGGACTGCTCTGTTCCTCTCCTAGCAATGCTTCACCTTTTCTAGAAAGGCTATTCTTTCCTGCTTCAATATTCTTACATTAGGCACTTTCATTTATTGGCCTCATGTCAAATTCCTCCTGAAAATCCTCTATCTTATGTCTCCTTTTTATTCAGGTTTCTTCTTAGATGCTACCCCTTCAGAGAGACCCTCTCTAGTCATCATATGTAAAAAAATATACTTGAAACTTTTTGTTTCTTTTCATTTATCAAAATTAATCTGAGTACTTTGGGTCTAGGACATAAAATCTCTGACACTGCAATTATTTCAAATTTATTTATTTATTTTCTTTCTACCTGCTAGTCTATAAATGCCATGAAGTCAGAAATTATATCTTTAAAAATTGTGTGGCTCTAACACTTAAAGTAGAGCAAAGGATTCTTTATAAATAAATGAGTGGACAGCAATAGGTAGATGGTGACTGAGTAACACCCACCAGAGGGACTCAGCAGAGATCAGCCCAGGAGAGTAACTGAGAGAGAAATCTGGCACAGCCAAAATGCAGAAGTAGTATCAAAAAGATAAGTCGGCACAGATTCACAAGGTTTTGAGTAGCTCAGGCTTTTGGCTTGCCAAAATGAAGCCTGGTTAGGATTTGAAACAAGCCCTGCCACTGTCTCTCCTGGAAATGAAGCCAGGACAATTGGAGAAAACACAGGGGCTTAATCTCATTAGAGCCACAGCTTGCCCCCAGCATGGGAGCAGAGATCGAACCCTTGCAGCCTCACATGCAAGGAATGGGGTTCAGCTGTATAGTTAATTTGGGCTCCCCCACTTCCCTCTACCTCCCACATCTCCCAGTTTCAGCAATCTTAGTTTCTTGGTGTTTTTTCCTCTTGGTCTTTTTCAGTTTGGCTCACATGCCATTGTGGAGCACCAGAGCACTCCGCTTTGCCTAGGGAAATTATACCTGCCACACCCAGCTGGGAGAGCCTCAATCTGTGCTTTGTAGCCTGAGGCTCGAAAACCCACCTACCCTCCTCCTGGGAATTTTCCATCCAATTATTGCAGGAGAATTCCAGCCTGTGTGGGTGGGATTGCTCTTCTATGCCCTCTGTGGTTTCACCTGACTGAGCGAACTTCTTCCCATCTGCGTTGGTGCCTTGTGCAGCCTAGGGTGGTTCGCTGGTGTTTTGCACTGCTGTAGGAACCACTGCCCAGCCTCCACAGCGATCTGCATGATCCAAATGGTTCCGCTCACTGTTAACTGTGCTGTGCTCAGGAGCAGATATCCCACCAACCTTCTGTGGTGCTCGCCTTGAAGAGGGCAACTCTGTGCACACCCTGTGGTGCATCATCACAGCTTCTGGTGAGATCATGCAGTGCAGAGTCATCCTTGTGAGTCCACAACAGTGCAACAAGTGGTCCCTAAGAGGGCTAGACCACTTTCCCTCCAAATAATGGAAAACTGGTTCACTAGAGAAAGAGTGAAGCCACAAGAAGATAAAGTGGTAGGCAAATTCCATAGTGAAATTAGTCACAGGAAGTTCAAAGACACATTCTCCCAAGTCTCCCAGAGAAAGCCATTGATGTTCAAGTACCTGGAAAATGGCACCTGGTTCCTCGAAAGTAACACAACACAAACAGCAATCAGCCCCAACAACCTCAATTAAAAAACAGAAGAAACACAAGGCAGCAACAGAAGATGCCCTAAACCTACAGACATGCATAGAAGACGCAGACAATGGTATGCCACAAAAAGAAATTTTCAAAATGCTGCTTGGAGTCATACAGGCTATGAGGGAAACAATATAGAAAAAGGATAAATTGATAGATGAGATAAAGTCCATATCGCAAAGGGAACTACAAGAGCTTAGGGACGAGATAACAAAAACCAACAGCAGACTCATGTACTTTGCAAATCGATTGGAGGAAGCTGAAAATTACAGCAGTTACCTAGAGGTGAGCCAAGCAGACTTTAATAAACACAAAATCTAATAAGATCATTAGAGAAACTGAAGAAAATGTAAGCACTCTCTCTGATGCTATAAAGAGGAACATCAAAATAATTGGTCTACCAAAGAAAGACACAACAAGGAAGTCGTCTGCAACAATAGTCAGAAAATTCTTGAAGGAAAACTTCCCCAGCTTAATGAATGAAAAACCAGGCCACCATTCACGAGGCTGAAAGAACACCAGCCAGACTGAATCTCAAAAAGAAGCCACCAGGACACATAATAGTTAAACTGTCTAGCTTTAAGGAAAAGGAGAAAATCATGAGAGCAGTTAAGGAAAAATAAGCAATCACATATAAAAGTTCACCAAAAAGAATACGCTCAGACCTATCAGCAGACACTATGCAAAAGAGGAGAGAGCCAAGAAATATACAATGAGGTGAACCCAAGAATATTCTCTTGAGTCAAATTATCTATTGACAGATGGAGAAATAAGAGCTTTCCCAGACAAGGAAAAACTCAAAGAATACATTAGAGGAAACCAAATCCTACAAAAGATCCTTGCTGACCCAGTATGAACAGAAGAACAGCACTAATCCAGCATGAATGACAGGTCACTACATAGAACAACCTCACCCAGAGGGCAACAAAGAGAAAACAGCCCTGAAAATAGGAATGGTTTAAGGGTGGAAAGAAGTCAAGAATGATCAACCAACACACATAAATGCACAACACACTGAAAAGTAAGGGAAGTAAGGAAACACCCACCATAAAAGGTATAAGATGACTTTACATATTCAACAGATGGACATTATATGTCTAAATATCAATGGACTGAACTTAGGCAACAAAAAACTGAAGCTAGCAAACTGGCTTAGAAAATGCAACACATCGATCTACTGACTACAGCAGACATATCTCAAGACTACACACTAAAAGAAGCTGAGAATCTAAGGCTGGAGAAAGACATGATAAGCAAACAAGGATCCAAAGGAAAAAAGAGTAGCAATCTTAGTGTCAGATAAAATTGACCTCAAAGTGCAAACCATAAAAAGAGTTAAGGAGTGGGGCTGAGCCCTGGTGGCGTAAGTGGTTGAGTGTGGGACTGCAGCCCGCAGACTTGGCGGCTCATATCCAGCGGTGGCTCTCAGAAGCAGCACTGGGTAGCGCCTGTGACTACAAGAGGCAGTGATGCACCCCCCCACCCACCCATAGGGAAGCAGATCTGGGAGTCTGAGTGGAGGGAGGATGTTTTGAGAATGATGATGGCAACAAGTGTGCAAATGAGGTATGCATACAATTGATGTATGTATGGATCATGAGGGGAGGTGTATGAGTACCCAATAAAATGATTCATTTAAAAAAAAGGGTGGAGGGGAAAGAAGAGCTTTTTTTACCTTTGGAGGAGTTTATACTATAAGGGCTCAAGTGGAAAATGTTTGGAAATGAATGTGGCAACATGTGTGCAAATGTGTTTGATTACAGATGATGTATTGAATGTTATAATAGTGGTAAGAGCCCCCAATAAAATTATTTTTAAAAAATCAGGCCTGAGATTCTGGAGAGGGAAAATAATAAAACAATGGAAAAAATTAATGCTGCTATAAGTTGCTTTCTTTGAAGGGATTAACAAAATTGACAAACCGCTGGCAGACTTAACCAAAAAAAAGAGGGATCAAGTTTCAATAGGAAGAATGAGGGATGAAAGAGGGGACATTACAACTGACCCTAATGAAATCAAAGGATAATTACACAGTACTACAAAGAACTGTACTCCAATGAGGTCAGCAATTGGAAAACATGGACAAATTCTTGGAAAAACACTCCGTCACTAGACTATGCCTAAAGGATGTCAAGAATCTCAACAGACCCATAGCAATAGAAGAAATAGACAAGGTTTCAAGGGATTACCAACAAAAAATTACCTGGACCAGATGGCTTTACAAGAGAATTCTACCAAGCATTTAGGGAAGAACTGACACCAATCCTACACAAACTCTTCCAAAACATAGAAAAAGATGGCAAACTTCTGAACTCCTTCGATGAAGCTAGTACAACACTGATATCAAAACTGGGCAAGGATCCCACAAGAATAGAGAACTACAGACCAATATCCCTAATGAAGATTGATGCAAAAATCCTTAATAAAATATTGCCCCAAAGAATACAAAAGTGTGTAAAACACATAATTCACCATGAACAAGCAAGGTTCATACCCAGGATGCAGGGATGGCCCAACATATGAAAAACCATTAGTATCTTTTGGCACATTGATATGAAAAACTGTAAGAACCATATGATAAGGCTGAGCCTAGGTGCTGTAGTGGTTGTGCGCGGGACTGCAGCCCACTGGGTTGGAGGATCAAATCCAGCAGCAAATCTGGGCCTCCTACTCCCACTACCAGTGGGCAGTGATGCCCCCCAAAAAACAAACAAAAAAGAACCACATGATAATAGCGATAGATCTGGAAAAGCATTTGACAACATCCAACACCGATTACTGTTTAACACACTTGAGAAGATAGGAATAGAAGAAAAATTTCTCAACTAAATACAAGCTATATATGAAAAATCAACAGCCAGCATGATAGCCAATGGAGAAAATATGAACACAACCCCACTTTAAAAAGGGGCCAAACAAGGATGTCACATGTCTCGCCTGTTATTTAATATCGTACTGGAGGTTTTAACTAACAGCAAAAGGCAAGAAAAGACATCAGAAGTATTCAACTGGGGAAGGAAGAGATGAAACTATCGCCATTTGCAGATCATTTCATTTTATATATGGAGAATCCTAAAGCTCTTCAAGGAGAGTACTGGAAGCAATAGAGGCATGTGGCAGAGTGGCAGGATACAAGATGAACAATCAGAAGTCTATCATACTACTATACACATTAGAAAAGACCCAAGGAGAGGAGATAAAAAGTGGTACCATTCACAATAGCCAAGCACAAATTGAAATATTTGCGATAAACCTCACTAAAAAAACAAAAGATCTATATGAGGAAAATTACAGAATACTATTACAAGAAACCAAGCATAACTTCTGCAAATTGAAGAATATTCCATGCTCATGGATTGGAAGACTAAATATAGTAAAGATGTCAGTTCTGCCCAAGGCACTATATAGGTTTAATGCAATTCTAATAGAATTATCCTTACTGTTCTTCAAAGAAATGGGAAAAAATGACCATATTATACATCCAAGGTGGTTAGAATAGGTGGTATTGACATAATGACAGATACACAGGCCAATGGAAAAGAACTGAAAACCCAGAAATAAAATCATCAACATACAGACAACTGGTCTTTGATAAGGGCACCCAAAATATCAAATAGGAAGTAGATGTCCTCTTCAACTAGTGGTGCTGAAAAAATTAATATCTATCGGTAGAAAAATGAAGCAAGACCCTTACCTCACATCAAAAGAATTCACCAAGAGAGTAATAAGAGAGCCCACTGACAGGGAAAAGATCTCTAGCAATGACATTTCAGACAAAGCCCTTATTACTAAAATCTATAATACCCTGATAGCTTCCCAAAAGAACAAAACTAATTGCTGACTGAAGAGGTGGGCAAAGGACCTGAACAGAAGTTTCACAGAGGTAAAACTGTGAATGGCCAATAAACATATGAGAAAATGTTCCCTATCATTAGCCATAAGAGAAATGCAAATCAAAACAATGAGATATCACCTAACACTCTCAAGGATAGCCCATACAAAAAAATCAGAAAGCAACAAGTGTTGGACGGGCTGTGGAGAGACAAGAACTCTTTTTTTGGGGGGGGGAGGGGGCATCAGAGACAGGAACTCTTATCCACTGCTGGTGAACCTGTAGGTATGTACAGCCACTATGGAAATTGATTTGTTGATATCTAAAATCAATGAAAATTGAGCTACCATAGGACCCAGCAATCCCCTTACTGGGCATATTCCTGAAAAAGGCAAGAAACAAACTATGATCAGGTCTCTGTGCTCCAATGTACATCAAGACATAGTTTACATTGCAAGGTGTTGGAAACATGCCCAGAGCCATCCAGCCCGGACATGCTTGACCTGGCTATAGTCACATAGCCTAAACTCTGTCACGGTCTATTGCCTGAGATTTGTGGTCTGTTACTTTTGTAACTTTTGCATAGACCTCGAATTGTGGAGAGTTGACCTCCTTTGGAGGGTGGTTGTAAGGACGGCCCTGGCCTTCGAGGCTTGACAAGATGATATAGGTAATGAATAGAACATTTGTGATTATCTTCTGACTTGCAGGTGTGCAGACCTTCACTTGTTAACTTTGAAGATAACTATGTTTCATGCCTTGGCTTGTTGGATAGGCTTACTTTCTTATAAAATTGGTTTATTTCTCCCTAATAAACGGAATTTGATCAGCACTTATCTTGCTCCATGTCTCTGTGTCTTTTCTTCATCCAGATTCGTCACTCCCTAAGGTCCCCACGTGAGGATCTCGCTGGATGAGACCCCCATAGAAACAAGTCAAATTTCCATCAACTGATGAATGGATTAAAAACCTGTGGTACATACATACAATGAAGTATTACACATCACTGAGAAGCAGTGATCAATGCATGAAGCACATCGCTGTATGCGCAGAACTTGAGGAAATTATGCTAAGTGAAGTAAGCCAAGTGCAAAAGAACATGCAAAACATGAGTCTGCTGAGGTAAGCAAAAAATGCAAAAGGGGCATAGGGAAAAAACTATTGTATACAGAAATTCCTAGGGCGAGACCCAGGTAGTGTCACAGGGGTCATACCAAATCCAGGGCTTCATATGGTAGCTACCTGCAGTGGCAGGGAGAGGGTTGAGGGAGGGGAAGTTGGTGATGTATAGAGAGGGGATGGGGTACTAACCCACCCAAGGCGAGTGTAATGCTTACATCTCCACAGGGAAAGAGGGACCAAATTTAAAGCAGGTTTCCTGGATGTGAATGCAGCATGACAGCATGCCAATGGAGGGATTTGAGGGCCCATACCCAATCCCAACTTCATGGGCAGGGGAGTTTGCTTTGGAGGACAACACTGAAGCTACAGCTTGAGGTGTAGGACTTGCCTGACCAGAGCATGAGAACAAATGAAAGGGGAGGAAGAGAGTGGAGAGCATCCTGGCCAACTGAGCCTTGAGGATGTTATACCCACTCAGAACAGCCAATGTACAGAGAGGACCATCCGGCTGGCCCAATATGAAACACAGGTTCCCTTGCTGACCCAAGGACCTATGGGGATAGCAATGGAGAAGCAGGGTCAGGACTGTACCCTGTCTGACCCCACCACACAAAGGCAAACTTTGCCTTTGCCTTTGCTTGCAAAAAAGCAGCAGGGGGGAGCAGAGAATGGCATTTTCAAGGGAGTGACAAGTATATACTTTGGATGTGGCAGCCCATCAGAGTCAACCAGGACACTCTTGGAGGTCAACGAACAGACCTTGCATGATTTACAGGTTTTTTTTTTATTATACACACATATATACACACACATCATATATATATATATATATATATATATATATATATATGGCATTGTTCTTTTTTCTGATGCTATTATCATTTTATTTTCCTTGGACACTTCATCTCAGCATGCCTTGTTTTTTTTGTACATATTGTTATTGCTTCAGTTTTATCTAAATAAGATAGGCTGGATGAACAGTCTGGAGGACAAAACAACAGGACTGATGGTTCCAGAGGGGACATGGGACATGGGGAGGTGGGGGAAAGGAGATTGTGTTGGCCAACCAAGGGATAAGGGAACAGCAAGTAATTAAAGTCAGTGACAAGGTGGATGTAAGAGGTCTGATGGGATTTATCAAGAGTAATGTAACTGAGAGAAATTACTGAAACCCAAATGGAGGCTGAGCATGATAGTGGGACAACAGGAAAGCAAAAGGAAATATAGGAAAGAACGGGGGAGTAAAGGGCATTTATAGAGGTCTAAATACAGGTATGTACACAGGTAAGTATATTTATACATGATGATGGGGAAATAGATCTACCTGCCTATACTTAGAGGGTTAGTATTAAGAAAGCAGATGGGCATTGGACCTCCACTCAAATACTTTCTCAATGCATGAACACTTTGTTTTGTTAAATTGGCATTCCAAGATGTTCACCTTGCTGACATGATCACTGAAGACAAATGTGTGCATAAGCAAAAGTGGTAAGGAAAGTTGTTGGTGTCCAGCTCTCGAAAGATTCAGTATCTGTGGTCTTCAAGGCTTGCAAGTAAACAAGTAGCCATCTATCTCAGAAGCAACAAAGCCCACATGGAAGAAGCACACCAGTCTGTGTGACCACTGCGAGGTTTCATAGGGATCAGGCATCAGCCATCAAGGAACTAAAAATTATATCATTATAAATGAAGGGGAGAATAGATTGGGGACTCAAAGCCCATCAGTAGGTGAAGTGACAAGATGAGCCAGTCTTGAGCCAGTACAGTATAGCAACAATGAACTGTGTAACTTTTCTCTAGTTCTCAAATGCTTCCTCCCACCTACTATCATGATCCCAATTGTACCTTAAAAATCCAGCTAGTCCAGGGTATGTACAGTGGAGCAGGAAACATGGGGAATTCAGGAAAGATAAACCCTTCAGGTCCAGTAGTGAAAGTAGTGGTACCAGGAGGGTGGAGAGAGGGTGGAGCAGAAAGGGGGAGCCAACTGCAGGGATCTATATATAACCTCACTGGGGTGTGGACAACAGGGAAGTGGTTCAAGGGACACATCGGACAGTGTACAATATGATAAAATAAAATTGATTTGTAAATTACTAAGTATGCATGGGATGGGGCAATGGGAATGGAGGGGTCATATGGAGATCTGATACCAAGGGTCTAAGTAGAAGTAGGATGCTTTGACAAAGATGAAGGCAGCAAATGTACAAATGTGTCTGTATACAATTGATATATGTATTGATCGTGATGAGAGTTGTATGAGTCCCAATAAGTTGATTTTTTATAAATGAATAAATAGATACATGAGTGGACTAGTGAAAAATGTGCAGCAAAGAGACTTGTTTATTTTAATAGAAAAAAATTAAAGAGTAACCAAACATTGCCCATTCGGAAATGTATTATGTCTTAAACATGTCAGTGTTATAGGAGAGTCGCTGGGTGCATAAAGTGTTAATATATTGAGCTACACACAAAAGCTAGAGGTTTGAGTCCATACAGTATTGCCCAAGAAAAACAAGTCTGAATATCACTTTCAGAGAAATCTATCACTGCTATTGTATGGTGTACCATCCCACTTTGACATACAAGGAGTTACTATGAGTTTGAATCAACTGAAGGGCAACTGCTACATAATACAAAGGGGATAAGTAAGAATATATTGTTATAAAATCATTGAAATCTTTATATTTTAATATATCAAAATTTGATGCTATTATTTCATACTATATCCTCCACATAGGTCTCCACATGTATAGAGTTAGTGTTTCTATCTTTGATACAATTTCGTGAAGAATTATGTCCTCTTTGGTTTAGACTATTTCCAAATGGAAGGTCTGTTGTTCTCAAGGGGCTCAATCTGTGTTGCCGTTAAATGTTCCTCGATTCTGGGGAACAAAACAAGACTGAAGGCACATGAACAAGAACGAAGGATTGCTTAATGAGGATTTCCAACAAAATTCTCTTAGGACAAACTTCCATTATGCCTAACTAATTGTCAGTTAATATGACCCTTCCAGGTGTAAACCTTCGTGTGATGTATTATAATTTGGGGATCCAAACACCTGCTACTATAGCTCCATTTTGGAGGATATTATCTACTTATTAATAGGACCTGACTCAGTAGATGTTAAATAAGCCACATTCTTTGTTTAAGGGCTATTTATCTTGGTTACTGTGACTTCTGATACATGTAAGGAATTATATACTCTTTCTGAGAGAAGAAATATTACTTCTTAAGGGGGCCTGAGAAAAATCATGACTTAAGAGTAGTAGGAGGCCAATACCTGTTGGAAATATCCGATTAAAGGTTCAAGGTCATGGGTGCATAAATAAGATACAATGTAGGGGAAGAGAATATGTTATATTTGTGTATCATTAAAAAGGTAAAGGGTTATTGGTAATTTCATTGCATTATTGATACTAAATGTGACACCCACCAAACAAGTCTTACTGCATGTTACACTAAGACAGAGGAGGAAGTTCTTTATAAATGGTAGTAGAACATCGCTATATTTAGGGTCTATACCAAGGGTATAGTGCCAAAAAATTGCCATTCAGGTTGGTGAGCACTCAAAATAAAACAGAAAGAAAGGTGCTTTTTCAAAGTAGAGTTGACCATAATGTCATGGGTGGAGTGAAGCCTTTAGGAACTTAATTTATTAATGATGAAAGACACACAATGAAAAGAAAAAACTGAAAAGATACACTAAGAATTGCTTGGAATGTGCAACGTATGAATCTAGGAAAGCTTTTAGTGGTCAAAAATGGAATAGACCACATAAAGCTAGATACTCTAGCCATGGTGAGCTAAAGTGGACTGATATTAGCCATTTCGAGTCAGAAAAAGTGCATGGTTCATTATACCAGGAACCAGAGACTCAATAAGAATAACATCATATTCTTCATAGAAAATGACATCTCAAGATTTATCTTGGAGTATAATGCTTTATGTTCTAGGACAATATCCTTGCACATCCCGGGAAACCCAATCAATACAATCATTATTCAAATTTATGCACCAACTTCCAGAAATCATGTTGCAGAAATGAAGAATTTTACCAATGTCTTCAGTCTGAAGACTATTCAGCAAGTGATACATTGTATTGGGTAAATGTACTATAAAAGAACCCTTTAAACCAGGGGTGCTCACACTTTTTCAGAATTTGAGCTACTTATAAAATGATCAATTCAAAATGATTTACAAACTACAAAAATGCAAGGCATATTTTTTATTTATTACACTTATCCATAAATGCACTGAGAATTCTTTATATATACAATGTATGTTTATGTACCTTGCATAACCACATGAGTCCATATTGCACAACACAACACAATTAAGTATGTATGCTTTTTGTCATTACCTGAGTTTAGTCTGATGATTTGCACTGAATGGAATGAGCCAGAGATTCATAGTCTGGACAGTAGCTGCTGACAGCCAGTGTCAAGCACACTTGCAAATGATCATCAGTCATGAGGGAATGGCACTTTGACTTAATGATTTTTATGCTGGAAAAGTATGACACACATCAATAGGTAAAGCTGAATAATGCAGTCAAGGAGGTAGCACATTTTCTCATGTTTGGGTACTTTCCCTCTGTGAGTAAGTTCCAGAACTCTTGATGTACTCTGGATTTCAGCTGAATGGAGGCTTGTAGTGACAAAAACATTCCATTCCATATGAAAGTGATACATTTTTGTCTTCTTACTTGGTCCAGGCCCCCCACTCATTTTAATACCCTTTCTTACATTTCAGAGAAAAAAAATCAAGGTCTAAAAATTGGCAATGGCTCTATTTTTTTATGCTATGTGATCAACCCACACTACATTTTTATTATTTTTTAATTTTTTTCCCACACTACATTTTTGATCGACTAGTAGGTCACAAACACCCCTGCTTGAAACTATTGAAAAGATAAGATGCTACTCTGAAGACTTACATAGTCCATGGAGACCCATGCCAGTGCTGTGATGCTTTTACTACCACTGAATTTCCACCCACTAGCCTGTGATCTTTCTGCATTCTGCATCATTGCATGTGTTGCATGAGTCTGAATAGCAACCTATAGACTGGTATTGGATATATGGGCTAATATTGGAACTATGAACTTGAGCTGGACTGGCCTAGGAAGTTTTCTTAATATACAATTATTGTTTATATAAAGCTATTTATTTTACACATATGCATGTCTCTGAATTTGTTTCTCTAGTTTATCCAGAATATAAAATATAAAAAGACAGGTGGCCTACAACCAGTATTTGCCATACAATTGAATTCTTCCAGAACCCTGGGTGAGCTTGAAAGCAGACCCTAAAATGCCTTGCTTGATATCTGGTGAAACCTAGAGCCTAGTAATAAGCCAACAACCTCATGGGACTGCTGACCTAGAAAATTTGAGTTAAAAATTTGAATTTTTAAATCTGTTACAGTTTGTTTTGAAGCGGAATAAAAACCAAAACCCAAAAAGTAGAGATCAAAATATCCATTCAGTTATTCTGTAAATTAAAACTATATTAGCATATATATTTAGAAGTGTAAGACAATGGACTGTGGCCCACTGACTTGTTGGTTCAAATCCAGCAGCAGCTCTCCAGGAGCAAGACTGGGCCTTTCACTCCCACCAGAAGGCAGTGATGTCATCCTCTCCCAAAAAAAAGACAATGAAAAGATTATGGTCTCTAAAATTGTTTTAAGCCTGTGATTGTTGAACATTTTGAACAGATTTTCTTTAGAGAATATCTATGTGATGCAATACAACTCTTATTCAATATAACTCTTCTGGTCATGATCTCTGTTATCCCCATGAAATAACCTTTGTATTCCTGTTAGGTCTAGGCATGACAGTGGGACAGGATACTGACTAGATTCTATGACACAGCTGTGAGTGATGTTGAAAGTTAATTATACTGCCATCCTGTTGAGTATAAAACCAGTCATCTCAGAAGGAGAAAGATTTTATCACTAGCAATAGAGAAGATCCAGGATTGAAGTGCATATTTTGATCCTGAGATAACTGGACATTGACTCTTCTTGATCCAAGAGACAATCTGAGACCAGAAGAATGGCAAAGGAACAGGAACAGAAAAACCAGGAGCCAGAGTCTGAGAATGGTGGATTTCCCAGCTCACAAAGTAAGTCAGACAGGGCACTTTGGACACAGGGCTGATTTATGAAATGGAGTGCCTCTGGACACCTAATTTATTGACCAACAAAGCTGGATCTGAATGTCTTCAGGGTAAAGTTTAAGTTGGAGTGGCATGCCTTTGAGTACTTATGAGCAGCTTCAAGAGAGCTTTGAAATATTTGTTTTGCTAGGTAGAGGCTGGATCATAAGACTGAGAGTCTTAGAGTGGTCTATCAGCAGGCATGTCCAAAGTGACCAAGAATATCATGAGCATTTCTCAGCTGAATTTTCATCTGTCAACTTACCTAATAAATTCCATAATCATGAACATTGTGAATGC
The DNA here is from genome assembly GCA_004026705.1 of Nesogale talazaci. NCBI lineage: Eukaryota > Metazoa > Chordata > Mammalia > Afrosoricida > Tenrecidae > Nesogale > Nesogale talazaci. Next base: position 36,835 of record PVJH01004701.1, on the reverse strand, counting down.
TCTGTGGTTGATACAATGAATTATCAAACCTAGCTGAAAAATAAAAGGCTGTGAGAAGGACTGTTGGTGTCAGACTTGGAAAGGAATCTTAGAGGGTTGGGCAGAGGTGACCTCAGCTTCGTTGGAATTGTCCATGGGCAACTGATAATGATGATGGGGGCATTTCTTCACCCTTGTGTAGAAGGAAGTTAGGTGGCACTTCTGTGCCACACACTTTCATTCTTTTTTCCCCCAACATATTAATCTGTGTGTTTATACGTTGATCTATACCTATGAGCATAATTAGTAATACTAAACTTAGTAAAGAAAAGAGCTATTTCTATGTTAGATATTATTGATACACACATAATAAAAATGTGTGATAGTTGTCATCATGGCACCCATACTAAGATATTCATGGAGCTTAGCTTGTGAATCAGGTCGAAAACCTGATGACCTTCCCTGCATGTACGACGGAGTGGAGAGCTTTTTGGAGGCTAGCCAATCCTCTTCTCTGTGCCTTCACCTTTCTCTTGGTTGGCCTGCTTGGGAGCTGCTAGAGCCCTGCAGCTAATGAAATGTAGGGCTTTAACCGCTGAATTCTACCAACTTTGAATCCACTTTGCACACAGCACCTTTAGGTCTTTCTGCTTTCAGCATCTTTGCATGTGACAGGATCAGTCTGAAGAGAGACTAACGGACTAATGTCAGACTTATGCACTGGAGTAGGACTAGGCTGGGGTGCTTTCTTATTAGCTAATTGCTTATTGATATAACCTTTTTTACACATACAAGTGTCACTGCATTTGTTTCTGGCATAACACAAAGTGTGTGTGTGTGTGTGTGTGTGTGTGAAGTCTGTATATGGTTCAAACATTTAGAAAGCATGTTTTCAGTTTTGATTTCACTCCAAAGTATCTTGAAAGAAGGAACTTCCTAGGTACCTTTTTTAGAATAACAAATTGCTGAGAATTATGGAATAGTTCACATGATGTTACCATTAGTTTGGGCTCTCTTGTCTTATGGAGAGAAGGAAGGACAGATAGAGATAATTATAAATCACATTACAAGGAAAATACATCAAAAATAGCCCCCTGTTTTTATGCCGAAGTAATAAGTGAGCTTTCAAACACTGAAAAAATATATTCAGAATTTACAGTTTGATACCTATCTACAAAGGCACAACTTTGTTTTTCTAATGACCAGTTTCTTTCTTTCTTTCTTCCAGTTTTTTTTAATGGCTCCAAATAGATGGACAAAATGTCCCTGCACTGCATTAGAGGATGCATCTCTTACTTACACTGCAGACTTGTTGGAGACTGGACTTGGACTGATAATTGCTCATTTCTCATCTGATTTTTTTGTCTTGTTAGGAGACTGTGATTTTAATTTCTGTAAGGTCAAATTGGCCTTGGTGTAAAACTGAATCATCTTCCTAATCATAATGTTTCTGAAATGCATTAATAATCAGTTTTGCTCCCCTAACCTTGAATAACTGAATTTTCATTTCATTAACTTGTTCCCTTATTACTAAAAATATTTATTCTGGATATAATGGTAATCTAATTTACCAATTTGAATGCTCTGCAGCACAGTTATTTTTGTACATATCTCAGCCTCCCTAGTAAATTTACGTCCCTTTCAAGGTCTGGTTTTATGTGTCACTCCTTAAAAACCCTAACACAAAATCTTTCACCAGGTTCACACTAAATGCAGAAAATAAGTGTTTGGATTATATAACATAGTTATCCTGTGCCATTTTAATGGATTTTCCCACTAATTAGCTAGATAGAAAAACCCTCTTATTCCTCTCTGAAAGCAACCTTACTATTCTGTCAAGTAGGTGAGCAATGCTCCCTGTTTTATTAAGAAGGCTAATTAAAATAAAATAGAAGATACCATTAAGCATATTTCCTAAGAATTTCTTGTATCGTCTACTTAAAGAAACTCTCAATTTCAATATTTTAAACTTGCTTTTCTGTCATTACTAAACCCCTTAATTGCTTTCTCATTAGTCACTCAAAACTGCTTCCCACTTCCATTTTGAGCAACCAGTCTCCAAATCTTTGCCTTGAAATCAGCAACTTTCAATATCCAGGAGCCATTCTGGAAATATGAGTTACAAAACTGACTTATTTCAGTTCATACTGCCCTAGTAACCAAATCTGTGTGTGCGCATATGTGCATGCATACGAAAGAGGACTTTATATCAAAGAACAATTGTACATTGTGAAAATATCACAGACCAGTCCATATCAAGTCCATAAGCCCAATATTACTCCATTTACCAATCTATGAATTCTTCAGATTCAATTTTTCTTCAGACACATGCAATGACATTGAATGCAGGAAGACCACAGACTATTGAGTGAAAAGTCTTATGGATCCAATGGACGCATCTCAGTACTGGTGTAGTTCTCTCTATGACTCCTCTAGCTCCTGAGCTCTGCCTCTATCCGCATAGCTCCATGTGTCCTGTCAACAGGAAGGTGGAGCAAAGGGAGAGTATGTCCCACCTCCAGTGAGATATTTATCTCCACCGTGCTCCCAAATGAGGTCATCAAGCTGCACCTGATTGACAAACTAGACCCCACTCCTTCGCAAGTTGACAATAGATTACGTAACTGTCACATCTCATCTCAATGCTGAGGGAATCAAAAGTTAGTCTGGCTCTCTCTCTCTCTGTCTCTCTCTCATTTTACCTGCAATGTCTCTCCATGACTCAGAATCTTTCTCTATTTGCAATTAATCACCTTCCGTGTCATCCACAGCTGATTTGAAGCTAGTCATATACTGCCACACTGGTTTTGCTATTTAATCATGGCATTTTTTAAATGTATAATGTGTTCACCTCTAATGTAGAAACGGAGGAATCCTTGTAGCATAGTGGCTTCCCCATCAGGCTGACAATTGTGAAGTGAGTCGATGGAAGCCACTGGTTGCTTCCAGGAGACAAACGGGGCAGTCCGGTCCTGTAAAGACTCACAGCCTTGGAAGCCCAAAGAGGTAGTGGGACTCTGTCACATAGGGTCACTGTAAGTCAGAATCAGCTGGATGACTGCCATTTAATGTGGAGACTGTGCTGGGGTAAGAAAAAACACAGCTGTGGGGGGTATTGATAAAGGATCTGGACTGTTCAATATAGAGTTGATGTTATGAAATGTAAACCCCTTAACATAATCTGCAATTTTAAAATTCACTTATGAAAAAAAAAAGGTCAGATGGAAACACATAATTACATTCTGAATTGGGGGAGGGGGGTTCACATGTCAGTGAGTTCTAAGGTTATACTAGATTCTATTTGATATAAATTAAAATCTGACTCATAAAAATCCAACCTGAAAGTTAACTGAGAACTACAGCACATAGTCTTATACATATGCCAACTGTCAGTAACTCTTTTAGGATACCAAAACACCAGATCTCACCAACTGCCACCAAATCGGTTTGAACTCATAGTGACTGTACATGGCAGAGTAGATCTTCATGTTAGGACAGCAGTTCTCAAACTGTGAAGCATGATCCCCGTGGCTCTTTTACAGAGGTTGCCGGATTAATAACAGCAGCAAAATTACAGTTATGAAGTAACAACAAAAAATAAGTTTTTGGTTGGGGGTCACCACAACACAAGGAACTGCATTAAAGGTATTAAGAAGATTGAGAACCACTGTTTTTAGGATTTCTGAGAATGTAAATCTTTTTTTTTAAATCATTCTATTGGTGACTAATAAAACACTTATCACAATCTATACATCCATCCATTGTGTCAAACTCATTTACATTTGTTACCATCATCATTTTCAATACATTTTCTTTCTACTTGAGCCTTTGGTATCTCAGTTTCTCATTTTCCTCTCCCTCACTCATGAACCCCTAATCATTTCTGTTATTATTTTTTCATGTTTTGCACTAACCAATGTCTCCCTTCACCCATTTTTCTGTTGTCCATCCTCTAGAGAGGGGTTTATATCTAGATCATTGTGACCACAACCCCCTTTCCCACCCCCCACCTTTCCCTTACCCTACTGGTACTGCTATTTCCTTATTGGTACGGAGGGACTTATCTGTCCTGGATTCTCTGTTTCCAGCTTTTATGAGTACAGTGTACAATCTCTAGTCTAGCCGATTTGTGAGGCAGAAATGGGATCATGATAATGGGGGGAGGAAGTATTAAAAAACTAGAGGAAATTAGTATATTTCATCGTTGCCACAGTGCACTCTGGCTCATCTCCTCCCTATGACCTTTCTCTAAGGGGATGTTCAGTTATCTAGAGATGGGCTTTGGATCTCCACTCTGCACTTTCCCCCATTCTTTGTGATAGGATTTTTGGTTCTGGTCTTTGATGTCTGAAACCAGATCCTGTTGATACCTCATGATAACACAGCTCACGCTTCTTTTATGTGGACTTTCTTGCTTCTTAGCTAGATGGCCACTTGTTTGTCTTCAAGTCTTTAAGACCCCAGAGGCTATATCTTTTGATAAACACCATCAGTTTTCTTCACTACGTTTGCTTATGCACCCACTTTGTCTTCAGCGATCGTGCTGGGAAGGTGAGCCTCATGGAATGTCAAGTTACAAGCACAAAGTGTTCTTGCCTTGAGGGAATACTTGAGTAGAGGCTCTATGTTTATCTATTACCTGAATTCTTAACATACATATATGAGTACATAGATCTATTCTCTTATTATTATAAACACATAACTACATATTACAAGCCTGTATTTAGACCTCTACAAATATCTTTTGCCTTCTGGTTCTTTCCTCTATTTCCTTTTACTTTCCTCTTGTCTCACCATCATGTTCAACCTTCATTTGGGTTTAGCAATTCCTCACTGCTACATTGCCCCGATTAAGCCCCACTAGGCATCCAGGGCTCTTCACTGCACTGAACTTAGTTCACTTTTTGCTTCCTTGTCCCTGGGTTGGTTCCCCACTCCAACCCACCCCCCATTATTTACAGGTTCTAAAAGTTAAGCATGAGTTCTAAATCCAGTTCCACTTTTGGATTAGCTGTATGATCTTGTGCATTTTGTTGAACCAGGCTACAGATCAGGTGAGATAGCTCTTCGGTGCTTTCATAATAGAAATACACAATGACAACCATTCCGCTAAGCAATAACAAAAATAAAGGAGACTATCTTGATGTCTCTTATTATGTAACTTTGAGTTTCAAATGCTTTGAAACTTGGAAGGAAGAAAAGTTAGAGATAGGAGAAATCTATTGGGTTTTCCCTATCCTGTTGCTATGGAAACTTTACGCAACTCCATCTGTTATTCTGTGCCGTCATGACAGGGTAATAGCTCATAGAGTGAAGTTGCCTGGTCTCCGCCTTATAGAATTTTCTCAAATGCAGCCATGTCAAAAAAGGTATAAATGCTAAAATCCATTTTACAATGCAAATATATGTGAATTCTTGACTGCGTCTTATTTTTAGTTGCTGCTACTTATATGATACTTTTCAGTCATAACTCATTGTTTTTGGTGGTGGAATATGTACTTATTTATTGATATACTTATCCAACCATGCGGCCCTTCATATGCATATGCTGGCTCATTTCCTAGGTCCCTGACACTGTAAACCAGATATTTTGTATCAATGATATGTGTATAAACCAATGATCAAGGGTGAATATATTATCAAATCGTTATTGTTTAATATGACAGGGTTTCTTTAGAAGTATATTAAGAGGCACCTGAAATATCTATATTGTTAGAAGCTAAAATGAGGGAGAAATTCTGCAAACGGGAGTCAGGACTGCATTGAAAAGAATAAAACAAAGCAGTCTCCTACATTTCCCCAGTTTCTGATTTAGATATTTTGGTGCCTGCACTTAGCCAGTTTTTCTAAAATGAGACCTAATATGTTGCACTAAAAATAGTCTATTGTATCTTAGTGAAAACTGTAATAAGAAAGCTATAATAAATACTTCAACATCTAAATTAATAGTGCCTCTTAAGAAATAGAAAGGTTATTAAAATAGCTTATATTAATCAATTTTGAAATGAGAAAAAATATAAATTTTGTACCTCTCATTCTTACTACCAATGAGTCAATACTGACCTACACTGATATTATATGTCAGGGTAGAATTGCCTCTTGTGAATTTCTAAAAGTGTAAATCTTTACCAGAGTAGAAAACCTCTTCTTTCTCTCTTGGAGTGACTGGTGGATTCAAACTCCTGACCTTGCAGTTAGAAGTCTAATGCATATCTACGGCACCACCAGGGCCCAACACACATACATGTGTTTAAAGAGTACATCTAAAAGAAATTGATCCATGTATAATCATATTTTTGAAAATATTTTTTAAAAATTGGACTGGATGATTTTATTTGATGTTACCTATGGATGATATGTAGAAATGGTAAATAATTGAAAATGCAAGGTTTTAAAATATTTGATTCAAATTAACAATATTTATATTCTTACACATATACATAGTGGTCCTGAAATCCATAATGCCTGGTGTAAGGACATTCCTTGCTTCTGTAATGTCTCACCATAAGAAATTTTGCATTCTCTAAACATATCTGATTTTCTTTAAGCCAAACTTTAAACCTTAGTCTTCACAAATGAAAAGTTATGATGTTACTTTCATTTCTGAGCCTTCCTTTCCCTAGAGAAGTTAATAATTAAATTAAAAAGGTTTACAAACATTACAAAAATGACCCTTGAGCAGTGATGCCCTCCCCAAAAATGACCCTTAAAATAAATTTGGTTATTACATACATCAATAACAGGGGAACATGTGATTCATTCTTAATTCATTATTATTTTAACACAAGTTCAACCGCATTCATATCAAGACTCAAAAAGTCATAGTAACCATTGAGCAAATCCCTGAATATTTCTTCAAAATAAAAGAAGAGTTCAATTTTATAGAAATTAATCAGAGCAGTTGTTTCTAAGGCAATGTTTGTCCTTTGAACAATCATCTTGAGGAGAGTGTCAAGTGAGTAGACCTGACCAAATTCCTGTGAAAGAATTCTCTTTAAAAATAAATAAATAAATAGCTAATAATTACAGACCTCTTATTCCAGGTCTTGCTAATTTTCTGTTACAACAGCATTCTCTGACAAAGGATGTGTTTCCTCTTTCGTCAAACTATAATTACTCTCCATTCCCTTGTCAGCTACTACCTGCCACTATAAGTAAGGTACTTCAAATGCCGACTTTTTATTATGTGATTCTGCAGAGGTGATGGGACCAGGAACAAACAGCTAAAGACTACTTAAATAATTCCCTGTGACACGGAACTGAACAGTCTCTGTAACGGTTAAGCTGCATTTCAGGTGTGGAAACCACAGAATGAGGCATAGGGAAGGGTGGGGGGAAAGGCAGGCACTTTTACGGTATTGTCATTTCCATGAAGAATAGGAGAGGTTCACTAGAGCTTGAGACAATCATGCAGAGAACTGCAAAGATCTGCATAGCCAAGGGACCATATGAGCCTAGATCACAGGAAATTGAGAGACATGCGGTATCACTTTGTAATCCTATTTCTTTGCACTAGATATGAACGAGGCTCCATTTCCCTGGCGCTGGTGAAACTAATAGCTCTAAATAAAGTTTGCGGTTTTGCTTTCACAGACTTCTAGTATGTAAAGTTATGGAAGCTTAAACAACGCACCCAGGTATTCTATGCATCCCCATTCCACTTAATATGTCATAATGTGGCATATAGTAATACCGCTTTTCTTTTAGAATCTCAGTTTATGCTAGCCTAGATTGTCTTTGAAAATATATTCTGAACAGTTAAAGAAAGTTTGTTACGCAATTTTGAATATGCTTAAAATTATAATTTGAAATATTATCTAGACAATATTATTCAAGATTGAAAATTCAAATCCCCAAAAGAATGGCAAAATTATTCACTTTCAAGTGTGTGCATGTGTATATATGTATGTATGCATGCATGCATATATATGTGTGTTTTAACTTAAAGGGGAATTACCATTTAATTAAATATATAATTTATAGACCATATTATAAATTCTATTCAAATAAATTCATATTTTAGAATGCTAAGAATATCAAGAATTTTTTGATCATATGTATTTTATGGATTTCTACATGACAAAATATTTTCAGACAAATTCATATGTGTTTCATACTATATTTTACCAGCTCATACATCACTACCATGAAGGAGTCTCACAAATTCATGGGAAAAAAGAAGGTGAAAGATAATGGAATTATCTCCACAAACTTCCCCGCATATATTGTCTCATTCTGTTTGTTTATTCCTTATATGGTTTTTATCAGAATACAAATTGTGCTTACTATTTCTGGGTTTCGATTGCTGGTACGGAAAATATACCATTCCTTAGATTTATATATCTACATATCTACCCACATAAAATTTTAGCTACAAGGTCACAGAACACTTGTTCCATATGTATGTGTGTCAGCGAGAGCTCAACAGTACCTATCCATCATGGATTGACAGTCAAGGGTACAGGAAAAGTGGATATAAACAAGTAGCAGTAGTAGAAGAAACCAGATATTTTCATAAAAGTCAAGAAAGCAAGTCTTTTTTTATTTTATTTTTTAAATAATTTTATTGGGGGCTCTTACAGCTACTACAACATTCAGTACATCATTTGGATCAAGCACATTTGCACACATGTTGCCACATACATTTCCCAACATTTTCCACTTGAGCCCTTGGTACAAGCTCCTCTTTAAAAAAAACAAACTCCCCTTCCACCCCCCCCCTTTTTTAATGAATCATTTTATTGGTGGTCCATACAACTCCCATCACAATACCTAACAACATCAGTTGTATGCAGGCTACTTTTACACACCCATTGCCATCATCACTCTCAAAACATTCTCCCTCCCTCCAGGCCCCCAGTATCAGCTCCCTATATCACCTTTCCTCCCCTCCTTCCCTTTGAAACCTTAGTAATCTACAAATTATTTTTTTCATCCTGTACACTGTCCAATGTGTCCCAACACTCACTTCCCTGTTGTCTGTGTCCCAGAGAGGAGGCTACGTGTAGATCCCTGAAGTTGGTTCTCCCTTTCTATTCCTCCATCCCTCCACCCTCCTGGCATTACCACTCCTATTACTAGTCTTGATGGATCATCTATCCTAAGTTTCCCATGTTTCCAACTTCAATGTACATCTACTGGTCTAGCTAGATTTATGTGTAGAATTGGGGTCATGATAGTGGGTGGGAGGCAGCATCTTAACTGACTCATCTCCTCCCTGTAACCCCTCTGCAAAAGGATGTCACCTCACTTATTGATGGACTTTGGGTCCCCAATCTGTACTCCCCCTCATTAATAATAATATAATTTTAGCTCATTGATGCTTGACACCGGATCCCTTCACCACCTCATGATCACACAGGCTGGTGTGCTTCTTCCATGTGGGCTTTATTGCTTCTGAGCTAGCTGAATGGCTGCTTGTTTACTCAAGCCTTTAAGACCCCAGACGCTATATCTTTTGGTAGCTGGGCACCATCAGCTTTCTTCACCACATTTGCTTATGCACACATTTGATTTGTCCTCAGAGATCATATCAGGAAAGTGACCATGCAATATTATGCTTTTTAATTCTTGAAGCCTGATACCTCATCCATTTGATACCTCATGATTCCATAAGCTAGTGTGCTTCTTCCATGTGTGCTTTGTTGCTTCTGAGTTAGATGGCTGCTTGTTTACTTTGAAGCCTTTAAGTCCCCAGGCGCTCCATCTTTTGATAGCCGGGCATCATCAGCTTTCCTCGCCACCTTTGCTTATGCACACATGTGCCTTCAGTGATCATGTCAGAAAGGTGAGCATCTTGGAATGCCAATTTAATAGAACAAAGTGTTCTTGAACTGAGGAGATACTTGAGTGGAGGTCCAATGTCCATCTGTTGTCCTACTACTAACCCTATAAGTATACACATAAATTTCTTTCCCTATCCTCACTTATAAATATATGGGCCTATGTACATACCTGCATTTGAACCTCTATAAATGTTCGTTATTCCCCAGTTCCTTCCTCTATTTCCATTTGCTTCCCTCTTGTCCCACTATCATGCTCACTCTCCATTTGGGTTTCAGTAATTTTTCTCTGTTCCATTAGTCTTAATCAATCCCTATTGGCCTTCTCTCACCCACCTTGTCCCTGCATTTGTATCAATTGTTATTCCCTTTTTCCTGGGCTGGTCGACATCATCACTTTCCCCCTCATCCCCCTCTTCAATGTCCCCTACCCTGGAACCATCAGTCCTGTCATTTTTGCCTCCAACCTCTTTGTCCAGTCTATCTTGTGTCTAGGTAGACCTGTAGATGTAGCAATATGTAAAAGAAAGGTCTCCTAAAATGGAGCAACTTAAGCAAATAAAACAATGATAACAACAGCAAGAAACCCCCTCAATGTACTATACAATATGTAACAGAATAATAAAAATAATAGCAAGATAAGAACCTGTATAAAGTTCAAGGTCTGTAGTTGACCTCCTAGAGTGATCCCTGGTTGAGTCAGATGGTGCCAATACCCTGGCCCCAAAGTATATCCTTGGCACTCCATCTGTGACTCTACGCTCTGTTGCACACTGTTAGTGCTTTGCATTGGTGTGGTTTTGTCCGACAGGGTATAGTCTTGAACCCACTTCTTTATCCTGGCCCCGATAGGCCTTGGGTCAGTGAGGGTAGCCATATTTCATAGTGGGGCCAGCCATACAGTCCTCTTTGTGCATTAGCTGTTCTGAGTGGGATTATTGTCCTGAAGGCTCAGTGGGCCAGAATGCATGTTATAAGAGAGTAAGTCTTTAACTCACTTAGTTTGAACATGATTTTCAGTAAAGGGCAGTGAAGGATGATTGTGAGTATGCAAAAGTGATGGAAACTCACAGGGGACCAACACAAGAGCCACGACAACGATTATGAACACACCACAGATCCACGATGTATTTTATTCTCTTATGTATTAGGTTCCCTCCAGTCAGAGCCACTAGAGTGGCAATGAAAAACAACTGCATAATGTTATCAATTTATATAAGCTCTAGCTTCTTCTTATCACACTCTTGGATTTTTTTAAAGGAAATTTAAAATTGTGATACCTTTTCTCTTTCCACTACTCTCGTTTGTCCTTGCAAATGGAAGATTTAGCTTTAAATGTTTATGTATTTATAATAAATACAACGTTAAAAATACACCGGCTAAGCCCCAGTGGCGTAGTGGTTGTGCACGGAATGGCAGCCCACTGGAATAGCGGTTCACATCTGGCAGCAGCTCTTGAGGAGCAAGGTTGGGCCTCCAGCTCCCACTAGAGGACAGTGTTGCCCACACGCACAAAAAAAAAAATACAATGACAGTATGCCTAATGAAAAGTTATCATTTCTGAAAAATTTAAGTGTTTTTAAGATTGCCAAAATTGTGACATAAGTATATAAATTAAATACTCATACAAATAATATTATATTCCTCTATCAGTAGCTTAAAACACAACTTCTGTGGCTTTAGATAGCAGAAGAATTTATTTTATCATGGATTTACTGATTGCATGGAAGAGAACTGATTTCTCTGACCCTTCTGTTCATAGTCTTTGTATTGCTGACCCACCCGGGGGAGAGCAGCCTACAAGGAACAGGTAGAGAATCTTAGGGACTGGCTTTTGAAACTTTCTAGTCAGTTAATTGCCTTCATCATTTCTTCCATTTGCTTCAGCTACTCTGTATTCTAGAGCAAGTTTTAAGAGCTTCTTTCCACAGACACCCGCTTTGATCTTTACTTTCTTTCGTGTCTTTTTAATGCCATTTTGACTTCTGCGTTTTCCATGCACAGGATGTCCTCCCACAGCTCATGAGGTCCTCTGTCATTAGTGTTCGATGTGTCAAATCTGTTCTGAGATGTTCTTGGCATTCGGGTATGATAGACTTGAGGTCATTCTTGGCTCTCCAGGACTTGCTTATTTTCTTCCACTGAAGCTGAACTTATATATGAGTAATTGATGGTTTGTTTCAAAATCAGTCTCTGGCTTAATTTGGGCTGTTTAGAAGGATTTTCCCCACCACTTCTTCCTACAGATGTAGTCATTTTATTTCTATTTATTCCATATAGTGTGGATCATGTGCATAGTCACATAGTTATTTTTGGTTGTTGTTGAAGGGTATTTGCAATGAAAAAGTTGTAGAATTCTACCACGCAATCTCCAAATTTGTTGCTATCACCAGTGCCACATTTTCAAACCCCTTTCTCCCTGTTCCATCTTTTTGGTGGCATTGTCTTCCTATTATGTCTATCTCCTTCGATGCCTTTTAATTGTGACTGCAGGAGCTACGGCTGGGCCTACGCTGTGCCTGAGACGTTGTTGATAGCTGGGGCAAGTAAGCAGAGCAAGGGAAGCCAAATGGAGGAGGCACAAAAGCAAGCAGGCAGACAGCAGTGAGAAAAAACAATTGAATAACTACAAAGTAAAAGGCTGGGAAGTAACAACAAAGGCTAGGCACAAGAACAGAGGAAAAGTGCAACAAGGAAAATGAGGACAAGGGGAAATGGATAGCAAAAAAGCAACCCAGATAGAATCTCCCTGCCCAAGCCAGAGACCATCAGGAAGGGATTTGAATTCTGGGAATTAAGACATTCAAAATGAATTCATTGCCCTTCAGGAAAATTTTGGATTTCCCTGTCTGATTTTTTCACCCCCAGAGTAGGACACACAGTAGGACTTGGCACAGTGGTTAGCACCTGTGGCCACTTTTATTCTAGCTCTGCACCTGTGCAAGGGGCATGTCCACCTCAGAAGCCCTGTTTCACTTCCCCTTCTTCATCCCTCTCTGATCCCGGGGACCCCTGTGTGGAGTCTGGAGTTGACAGAGGGCAAAGTGGAACCTTCATAGTTACTCTATCACCTGACCTGCCCCTTCTCACACTCCTGTGAGAGTTTAGATCTGATGGCCACCAGATGGAAATCCCCAGCTGACTCATCTAGTCTCACCCAGAATGCAGCAGGTAGGCATTTTGCCTGCTAATCCAGACACACAGCTGGATCTCTGAGTGTTTGAAGAGCATTTTGTTTTCCTTTTGTTAAAGACAAAACAAAAAACTCTTTCTCTACTGGAAAAGGTGGAACATGCTATTCCAGTTTGTCTCTGCAACTCCTCCTCTCCTCCCTAGATGATTTACAGGTTCTGAGACAAACTTACCTTCTCAGGATCTCCACCTGATTAGAAGTCCCCCGTCACCTTGAACCTTAATGTCTATGGCCTATTTCTATGCCGGGAGCCCGGCATACAGGGTATACAGCATGGTGTGAGAATACTCATACTGCTTCACTGTACTCTTATATCATGAGGCATGCTCTCTCTGAGAACAGGAAAGTAGGGTGTTGCCAAAATAATGGTCCTCTGTTAGAAACACAATGCCATAGATTGGTTTCACTCACCTTATATCTTTATTGGGTTGATACATGACTTTTCACTAAGTATATCTCTCACCTAGCCCAACCACCACTATCTCTAGACATGGCTGTCCCCTACTCGGTGAGATACACTTTCACAATCTACCTGACACTAGCACATATCTAAAAAATTCTTTTTTCCAATATTTTCAAAAATCACTCTACTTAGCCAGAAGACTACCTGTGATTAATATCATCATTTTAAATCCTGGTCTTGAGCCCCTATCTCCTAGTCTTGCTAGCCGCCCAACTGTGTCTTCCTCCCTTATGATTTTCAGATGCTATCCGATCGTGCTCCTCTAATCCAAAGAGTCAACTTCCAGCAACACAACCTAGAAAGCTGCATATCATCTACAGCTACACCACTATGTCATGCAACAAAAAGACAACGGTAGTCATCACGAAAATGTAGAATCCAGAGAAACAGAAGTCAGTGACCAATGATTATTCAAGTCCAATGGAAAGCACAGGTAAAAATAAGCCATTGACCAGCCAGAAAGAGAATACAAGAGAATAATATTTAGGGGCACACAAAAGATCTGGGGGTCCATATTGAATACAAAGAATAGAATTGAAATACTAAGAACCTCACATTCAAAAAACTCTCAATCACTAAGCAATAGGATAGCAGATATATATACATATACATATATATTATAAGAACTGAGAATAGAATGGAAGAAAAAGAAAATCAAATCTGTGAATTTGAAGACAACCATATTGACTTTAGCAAATGAGAGAAATAATCAAACAAAACTAATATGAAGAAAGCCCGAGGATGATGTAGGGTGCCATTAAGAGAAATAATATATGTCTCCTTGAAATATGAGAACAGGGAGAAATAAACAAATCTACAGATAAAATGGTAAGGCACTTCATGGAAGAAGATTTCCCCTATATCACAATGGAGGAGAGAAAAATCATCCAGGAAGCAGAGAGAACACCAAATAGATTAAACTCCCCAAGTAGATTAAATAGTTTAATAGATTATGTCACACACAAAAATCAAGATATACTGGAGTCAAATTATCCAACTTAAAGGTAAAGAAGAGAATTCTGAGAGCAACTAGAGAGATATGAAAAGCCTCCCACAAAGGTAACCAGCTAAGAAGAAACTCAGACTTTGCAGAAACTATGCTGAAAAGAAGGAAATGGAACCACATATTCCAAACTTTGAAATACAATAATTGCCAAGCCAGAATCCTATACTCAGAAAAAAAGTATTCATCAAAATTGGGTAAATAAGTGTTTTCAAGCCAGCAAATATTTAGAGAATTAGCAAAAATAAAACCAGCACTACCAAAAATAGGATCCATATATTTATGTTCAGAATGCCAATAATTACAGCACTCAAGCATGACACCAACTGAGGGTGAAAGCCCACAGAAGACAATACACTGAAAACGGTGCCCAAAGTAATACAGATGGAGGTGGGGTGGGAAGGGGGAAGACATGAATAAACTTCCCACCACCACCTCATCAAAGGAAGAAAAACCAAATGCAAATAATAGGAGATAACAACAATCAATTTAAATTTAGAATTAATAACCCTGAATGTCATTGTATCAATCTGAAGATAAAGCTTAACAAATTAGGTTAGGGTTTGAGATCCATCAATCTCCTGCTGTGGTCATTACATAATGTTTTCAATTTGAGAAGATTAATAGTGAAGGGGTGGGGTCAAGCTTATCAATATGATGGCAGCTTGATGACCTCATTTGCATGTGTTAAAGAGAGAAATAGCTCACTGAAAGTGGGACACACACTCCTGGGAGACATTTCTGCGGAAGAGTCACATGAAGCTATCTTGATACAACCAGAGCCTGGGAGCTAGAGGAACCACGTGGAGACATCTGACAGCACTGAGACTTTTACAACTACCTTGAATCCACAAGACTTCCCATCTTCCTGTATTCTGTGTCATTGCATGTGTTTCATGAATAAGAAAAGAACAATGTAGTTTGGTATCATTCGTATGGGCTGATATCAGACTTATGGATTTGATCTGGATTTGCTTGGATGTTTCCCCAATATTCAGCTGCTCTTGTATAGAAACCTTTCTTATTCACATATGTCTGTTAACTCGTTTCTGTGGTGGACTCAGACTGACACACCTGCCATCAAGAAACACACCTGAAATATGAAGACAAAAGCAGAGTGAGCGTTAATGATTGGCTAAAAATGTAGCAAACTCCTGGCAAACAATAAAAGCAGGATGGTGATATTAATCTGACAAAATAGACTCCCAAATGAACATATAATGAGAGAGAAGAGTGTGCAATGCATAATTATCAAAGGATCAATAGACTGAGAACACATAGCCATAATAAACATATCTGTGCCTAATAAAAGTTCTTCAAAATTCATCAATCAGGGCAGGGGGAAAATCATCAATCAAATGCTCAAAGAGGTGAAGATACACATCAGATATACAAATCATCAGATACACAATAATAGGAGGGGGCCTTCATGCACCACTCTCAAAGAAAGGTAGATCAAAAGGAAAGAAATCCAATAAAGAAACTGAAGATCTCAAAAACACATTCAATAACTCAACCTCCCAGATATTTATGGAACTCTACAACCAATAGCAAAAAAACTCACATTCTTCTCCAGCACACATAGCTTTCATTCTAAAATAAGCCACTTGCTAGGCCATAAATCAAGACTTAACAAATTCAAACACATAGAGAGCTTTCAAATCATTTTCTGAGGATGAAAGTGCCATAAAACCGGATATCACATATACAAATGTTTGATAAAATTCATGTAAGGATTGTTATAAGAACTGTAAGAGCCCCCAATAAAATGATTTACTAAAAAAATAAAACAAAAGTGGAAATAAAAATAGCATGAATAAAAAATGAGTACAAACAGATGAGTACAAACAAAAAAATGAGATTCAAAAAAACACTAATAAAAAACAAAAATAAACAAACAAAAATTGGATAATAGTCTAAATGTGAGATGAAATTAGGAGGTTCTAGAAAAAATGAGAATGATAACACAGTATATGAAAAACTTTTGGGACACAGTACAAGCCATTTTTAAAGGTCAGTTTATAGCAATTGATGCACATATGAAAAATGAGGAGAAACATTTTCAACACTGCAAAGCAACACCCTGAGAGTTAGAAAACAGCACAGCACAAACACTCCAACAATGAAAGATAATAAAGTATAAAAATAAAAGATGAAATAAATGAAATGGAAAAAATTAACAAAGCCAGAAGTTTGTCATTTGAAAAGACCAAGAAATTTGATAAATTGTTAGACAACTTAACACAGGAAAAGAAAAAGCAGATGACAGTAGGTAGAATTAGAGATGAAACAGGTGGCATCACAACAGACCCAAATGAAATTAAAATAAATAATAATACATTTTGAAAGACTGTATTCCAATAAATTCGATGATCTACTTGCCATAGAAAAATTACAAAAACGGACACTCTAGAAAATAAAACCATAAAAAGAAAAAAAAAGAAAAATCTAAATGAATTGGACAAATATACCCCAAATACACCTCTCCCCAACCAATTGCAGGTGGATATTAAGAGCTTATACATACGCACAGAAAAAGAAAAAATAGAAAAGGTCATCAAAAACTCCCAACCCCCCAAAATACTCATGACCAGATGATTTCACAGGAGAATTCTACCACTAATTCAGAGACAAGCTGTTACCAGTACTACCCAATGTATTCCAGCATACAGAAAGGGTCAACAATCTCCTGAGCCCATTCTGTGAAACCAGCATCACCCTGATACCCAAATCAGGCAATGATCCCACAATGATGGACAATAACAGACTAACAGACCTCATGAACATAGATGCAAAAATCTCTTTTACAAAATCCTAGTCAATATAACCCAACAACATATCATAAAATGCATCATGATCAAGTAGGATTCATATAAAGGATGAAAGCATGGTTCAGCATTTGAAAAATAATTAATGTAATCCTTCACATAATAAAAAAGGATCATATGATATTATCATATCAATATGAGTTGGTACAGAAAAAGAATTTGATGACATCCAACACCCCTTCATAATAACAACACTTAAAAAATGAATAAGGGAATTTCTCAACACAATAAAGGCCCTATTTAAAAAAATAAAGTTCCTATATGAAAAACCAACAGTTAATATCAGAATCAAGGTGAAAAAGATGAAAGCATTTCCACTGAATACAGGAACCTGAGCAGAATGTCCCTTATCCCCACTCTTATTCAATGTTGTCCTGAGAGTCCTAGGAGAATGATCAGATAACAGCAAGAAATTAAGAGCATATACTTGGGAAAAGAATTAGTGGAACTTTAGCTAGTTACAGATGACATGATTATTTATAGAGAGAACTGCAAGTTATCCACAATAGGATTGTTGGAAACAATCAAAGAATTTAGTAAAATGGCAGGACACATAATTAATAAGCATAAATGAGCTGTGTGCCTAGATACTAGTGCTGAGAATTTTAAAAAGACATCAAGAGAAAAATACCATTTACAAAAGCCACATAAAAGTTGAAATACCTAGGAATAAGCATAACCAAAGAAATAAAATAAATGTACAAAAAATACTGATCATTATTATAGGAAATCAAGAAGAGGACTACACAAATGGTAGGCTATCCCATGTTTATGTATAAGAAGACTTGATATTGTGAAAATATCAAAGTCATCTAAAACAATCTACAAATTCAATGCAAGCCCCTCAACATCCTTTAGCAAGAAATAAAAACTAACTTTCAACTACATATGGAGAGCGCAGAAATTCAGTATAAATCAAGAAGACCAAAGTAGGGGAACTTATGCCACTTGATCTCCAAACCTACATAGCCATGGTTCTCTAAACATCTTTGCACTGGCACAATGTTAGCTATCTAGACCAACAGAGCAGCACAGAAATAAAACGAACATCTTCAGAAAACTGACAAAGGCTCAAGAAACATTAAATGGGAAGGGAATAGCCTCTTCAGTAAATGGTTCTGGAAAAAGTGGAATGAAACAAGACCCATGTCTTGCCCACACACAAAAATGAACTCAAAGACATAAATATAAAACCCAAAGTCAGCAGGATCATCAATGAATAAATTGGGACTTATCTAAGTGCACGAATGCAGACAGTACATGATCTATCAGAGAAAACAAAGGAAACACATAATGGAAGACAAAATAGATGAGTGGACCCTATCAAAAACAAAACACTTGTATAACTCAAAATATTTCACTAAAACTATAAAATGAGAGCCCACAGATTCAGAAAATTGATTTAGGTTTACATAAGGGACAAAAGAATAATTGCTAATATCTATAGGCTACCATAAGCTTACAACAAAGAGAAAGAAAAACTTTGATTAAACCTGTTAAAAGTTGCGTAAAGGACTTGAATAGACACAGGGCATCAAGTACATGAGGAATGTGCTCAAGTGGAATGCTCAAGTGGAAACAACAATATAATATCTAACACTCTATTAGTCTGGGTAGACTGGAGAAACAATTTTCATAGCCACGCATATGGATATAATGAAAGGGTTTATATACAAAAGGAATGGAACACTGAGAAAGCACCCCAACCCAGTTCAGTTCAAAGGCATAAGTCAAATATTAGCCCATATGCCCAATATCAGTCTATAATATCTCCTTCTGACTCACGAAGTCACAGGTCAGTGGGTGCAGAATCCCAGTGCTGGCAGGGGTCTCCCCATGATGCCTCACTTCCAGGACTCAGGGTTCATCAACAGCATCCAGTGGTGGCAGAAGCAACTCATCACTGGCAGAGGTTTCCCTGTGGCCACACCAGCTTCAAAGGTCTGGCTCCATCAGGGCAAAGCTGTGTGGTCATTTTGCCAGCTCCTCCAGCTTCTGGGATGCTGCCATCTTGTCTTGTCAGTGATTCATTGTCTCTGAGAGTAACTCCCAACAACTAGGGAGAAGATAGCTTCTCATCTTCATGAGGGAAATAATGCAAGACTTCCCAGAGGTATCAGGAGAAAGTCCTGCCCACAGAGAGGCCTCATTGGCTACTCAATGGCTCTCTCCAGATTAACAGGCTAGACACCACCCCTACATCTCAATCATGAAATTAACGTAAGCACATGAGCGCCACAAACACCCATTACAATAGTCTAATCAAAAACAAAACAACACAAACAGAGAACAACAAATCCTGGGTGTTGGTGTGGAGAGATAGGAACTTTTATTCAGGGCTGGTGGGCAGGAAAATATGTATAACAACTGTAGAAAAAATTGATATGACAATATGCCTAAAACAGAAGGCAATTGAAATACCAAGAACATACAGAAAAAAAGTTAATAGAAGATGCTGAAATGAACAGGCCAATTAGAAGGGCAGACCTGTAGAGAAGAATTGCACATCCCTGCTTTTGCGCACCATGGAGAAATCAAATGAATAGACTTTTTCAGAGGAGCAAATGAGGGAGCAATTCTGTGTAAAGGAAACAAAAACAAGCTAAAGAATGTAGGATGATGCCAAAGATGCAATAAAAAATAACCTAAAATTAAAACACAGGGAAGTGACACAGTAAGTACCAGAAGGAGAGATGGAAAAAGAAGAACTGAAAAAAAGTCATGGAATATTAATAAGAATCCCTGAACAAGCTGGGCCTCCTACTCCCACCACCAGAGGGCAGTGATGCCCCCAAAACAAAACAAACAAACAAACAAAAATCCCTGAACAAGTGGAAGTTGAAAAAGTTGTAAATTTAAAGGAATTGGAAGGAGAAATGGAGTTGCCCAGGCTGGGTTGCTAAAGGAAAAGGACATGTTCAAGACAGAAAATGAAATTTGATCATGAGGCTGGATGTGATAACAGGTGATGGTGGGGGGTGGTGTTCCAAGGAAAAGAGCAAGAGCCTACACAGACAAAGACAAGCCTGCCTCCCACAGCAAAGGGCACAAGAGACCAGTGACTCCAGAGCTCACTTTAACCTTCCTTTTGTTTAAGTTTACTCAGCCTTTCTCTTAGGAGATTTTAAAAAGAAGATCGAAGTGGAACCAATCTGTAAAAAAGGAAAAAAAATGTTGCTTTGTCTTTCAATTATCAGATGTGGATTTTTTAAATGTATGACTCTGCTAACAGATGATTCATAAAGAAGGTCATTCTACTACATTATCCTTCTAGTATGAGGGTATATTAATAAAAATGATAAAATTCTATAGAAACAGCAAAATGCCGCAACAAAAATAAAATATTTAACGTCCCTTAAAGTATAACTGGTACTCATTTTCCTCATCCTCATTTTTTCCTAATGTTATCTTTCCACCTTTCTCATAAAACTGTATTTTCTGGTTTCCACATGTTTTTTTAAAGAAATATTATTAGTTTTTTTTGTGTGTGCTCCCCTCCCCTACCTTTTCCTTCAAATACCCTTATTGTGCTATGAGCTCCTCTATTCCTAAAGGAGAAGAAGATAAACATAGTACCAACATTTACTAAGATATGGATAAATAGCATTCAAATAGTCCATGTCTCTGGGATCCAGTCTCTTTCTCAGGTAGAGATTCACACAGTCTCTATGATCTGTGATGCCAATGTGATACTACCTAAGATCCCAATTCCTGCTTTGTTAGGCAACAGAATAAGCCTATTATTCAACTTTGTCCTCTCCATCCCAATGACATTACTTTGTGCTTCCAATTATGTAATAGATTCTGCTAGCGTGGTGATTGCTGATATACTTTTGCCATGTTTAGTCAAGTTTTTATCATGCAATCGTCTTCAATAACAATCTAGAAATTCTGTAAAAGACAAGAATATAAGCTGGCCTGGGTGACAAAAAATTATCCTTATGCTAAATTTTAAAGCCATGGGAAAATGAAGTTTTGTGAGAAAAGATAATGGTCCCTGTGTACACTGACTCAATTGCCTTTTGATGCTGCCTCACAGGAATCCTATCAATCAATTTTATTTTTACCAAAAAATAAAAGCCGTGAACCAAACTACTGTGTTCACTGGTATCATA
Source organism: Nesogale talazaci (assembly GCA_004026705.1). NCBI lineage: Eukaryota > Metazoa > Chordata > Mammalia > Afrosoricida > Tenrecidae > Nesogale > Nesogale talazaci. The sequence goes on along the minus strand of PVJH01004701.1, from coordinate 15,472 downwards.
GGTGTTTGATATCCAATTCATCTACAGCTTTTTTTATTTTTACAGAAATGGCACTAAGAAAATGGAGAATTGTGCTTCATGTTTTTATTTTATTATAATAAAAGCTTTAAAATGCCGCACACATGGAGCTGTAAACACTACTAATTTATCCTCCAATGGTTTAGGAGAAATGTAGCATTATCATTATTTAGTTAACATTTCTTCAATTCTTGAGGATTTTAGCTATACCATTTTGTCAAGGTTTGACTTTTATCTCTTTAGCATCCAATCAATGTTCCCAAAGTTTCTTTTCTGTGGGAAAATACTTCTCATTTATAATGAGACACAATAAAAATATGTATCTTTGAAACCTAATGCCTTTCTGCCATTTTCCTCCAATATTTTTCTTGAAGTTTTTAAAAATAAGCACAACTGTTAGATTTTATAGTGCACACCTGCATATCATTATTTGTTACCAAACTTGCTTCTTCATGCACCTACTAATTTTCACATTCATAAATTGATCTTATTTTATATTTTTTAAAAGTAAATTGCATACACAAATAAAATTTCCCCTTATACTTCAGAATGGAAAACAGTATTAGCATTAAATAATTGCTTATAATTTGATATACAATTTGCATGCTACCAAACCACAGCTTTCGCTTGTGAACCCACAAATTCTTGACACAAACCTATAACTTGCTAACCTCAATCTATGTCAAGACACACATGGAAATCACTCCCGTCATATGTGTATAAGAAAGAGATTTATTTACAAGAGCAGTCCAGTCAAGATCAAGTCCATAAATCCAATATTAGCCCATGTGTCTGATATCAATCTAAAAAGCCCACATCAGACTCATGAAACACCTGCAATGATGCGAAATGCAGAAACATTGCAGGCCAGTCTTATAGATCCAGTGGTTTTGTAAGCTGCTCAGCCCTGGCAGGGGTCTTCATGTGGTTTCTCCTGCTTAGGGAATAGCATATAGCTCCATGCATCCTGTCGGCTTCAACGTCCTCCAGGGTGCCAGCCTCTATCCCAACCCAAGCAGGCTATTTATCTCCTTAGCACCTCCAAATGAAGTCATCACGTGGTCAGCTGATTGATAGGCTAAATCCTAGCCCTTCATTTTTAATCCTCTCAAATGGATAGCAGATTGTGTAACAACACTGAAGAATTGATGTATTTGAATTATAATGTTTGTGAAAAATATTGACTATATGGTGGATTGCCAAAAGCATTACATATAAAGTTGGGAGAAAGTAAAGTCTGACTGCTCCTTAAAAGTGAGGATGACAGCCAAAGAGTTCCTGCTGCACTTTGGCTAAGATGTATTTTGAACACTTGATGAGTGAGGGAGTGGGGGGGGGGGGAGGGGCGGGTCATGCTGTGTGTGCTTTTTAAAAAGAAAATTGTTTTCTATATTCGTGGAAGCACTTGCTATCTAGAACTGCCAAAGTATATGCACAGCAGTGTGCCCACTTTTAAAGGTCTCAATAGGACAAAATAAATTGTGAAAGGGAATGTCATTGACTGAACACTACAGATGTCATGGCTTCCACTTTTTATAGGATTTTAGAGCACGCAATTATGCAAATATTTTAATGTCAATTAATGTTTACAGTGGAATTGTGAATAAATTTTCAGTGGACTCTCTTTTTTTTGTGGACATCACCGCCTCTGGTGGTCGTGGGTGCTACCCAGTGCCCCTCCTGAGAGCTGCCGCTGGATTTGAACTGCCAAGCCCGCGGGCTGCAGTTCCGCACTCAACCTCAGTGGACTCTCTTAACCCTTGACAGAAATATTGTGTCTTTTTTCTATGTAATTTCAGAGTTTTTACTTTGTGACAAAAAGACAAAAATGCAAGATGTAACAGAAATGAAGCTGTTTAATAAGATTTCTAAAGATGAAAATTTTGTGTAAAATAAGGTATTATCTTGCAACTTACTAAACATATTTATTCAGGTATTGAAAAAAAGAGGTGACAATGAAGAGAATATTTCTTGGATATGTTTGACATGACAAGTCACCAAGAAGATCAATCTGTAGAAAAGGACATTATGCATGTTAATGTGCAGGGACAATGAAAATGAATAAAGCCTATCTTTCATTGACAACATGGCTGTAACAATGGAATCAATCATATCAAGGACTGTCGGGAGGGGGCAGACTGAGCATTGACTAGTTCTGTGATACAGCCTGTCACAGTATGGGTTAGAGCCAATTCTAAGACAATAAACAACTGAGTAGCTAATGCAAGGATAAGAATTAAGTCAGCGGTTCTCTATCTGTGGGTTTCCATCCCTATGAGGGTGGAACAACCCTTTCACAGCGGTTGTCAGGTTCATAACAGTATCAAAATTACAGTTACGAAGTAGCAATGAAAAGAATATTATGGTTGGGGGAGGAGGGAGATAACAACAACAAGAGGAACTGTATTAAAGGATTACAGCATTAGGATGGTTGAGAACTACTGAATCGAAGCATCATAACTCCATAAAATAGTCAGTGTTGGGCAAGTTTGACAGATTGATTGAAAGCCTTATTCTAAGGTTTAATCTTTTTATCTCCAACATGTTTGTGAAAAATTTCTAATACAACTGTGTAAAATTACAGGAGACTGTCTAACAAGACATGTCCAAATAACTTAAAAGCAAAAATTGAGGTATGATGTCATATTCCTCTGACATCCTCCTAGGAAAATAAAAAGGCCACACACATTTGGAGGGTTGTGCTCATCCAAAAGATTGAATTGTTTATCAAAACGATAAGTTGAAATTCTATCCATAGAACCTTAGAATCAGATCTTGTTTGTAAGCAATGGTTTTGTCACATTGTGCTTTAAGTTAAGATAAAGTCACAGAGGCATAGGACATGTCCTAATTCTATTTGAAGGGGATCTTATTAAGGAAAACAGTCACAGAATGACTTAGAGGAGGGGAAATGTAATATGAAAATGCATCTACAAGCATTTAATGTAATATGAAAATGCATCTACAAGCATTTTCATTGCTAAGGACTATCTGTGGTTACCAGAAGTTAGGAGAGAGATTATATTAGTGTGGATTGACTAGAGAGCAAAGTACCGAGATACTCATATAACTGTAAGAGAAAACTTCATACTAAGAAGTACGCTGGGGCTGAGCCCTGGTGGAGTAGTGGTTGAGTGCGGGACTGCGGCCCATGGCCTTGACAGTTCAAATCCAGCAGCAGCTCTCCAGGAGCAAGGCTGGGTAGCTCCCATGACCACAAGAGGGCAGTGATGCCACCCCAAAACAAAAACAAAACAAAACAAAACCAAAAAACCCAACAACTACGTGATTAAGTGTGCTGCAGTAAAACGTCCCAGACCCGCCCTTCACTCTATAAGTCCATAACTTCTAGCCTATGAGTTCTTCCGATTCATGTAGCACATGCAATTATACCAAATGCCAGAAGATCACAGACTCATGGGTGCAAAGTCCTGTGGGTCCAAGGTCAGTGAATGCATCTTCAAGTTTCTCGCTGCCTTCAGCATGGCTCCATGTGGTTTCTCCATAGAAAAGTGGAGCAGAGAGCATGTGTGTCCTGCCTTCAGGGAGGAAGACAGGATCCCAGAATCCCTAGGAGAAGGTCGTGCCAAAGACATTGCTGACTATGACCTGATCAACAGGCTAGACTCCCGCACTTTGCTCAAGTTGGCAGGAGATTATGTAACTGCTTTAGGAACCCAAGAAGTGTCTGAGAATGCACACTGCTGATGGAATCAGCACTCTGCTTAAACATGAAAGACCAGGTAAGGAAAAGCTATAAACTGGGAGGAGCATTAAACACACACCTGCAACGCGCCCAAGTAACAACTAACTTCTCATTAAAAGGTAAAATAGCTTCTATTAGGTTCACCACAAAGATAAACTGAGGCCAGCCCAAAGACAAGGAAAAGAAGTTTATTCTGCACTTCTGGTTGAAGTTCCAGGGCTCCACCAAGGAGTCAGTGAAGTCTCCTGCCTGGGAGGGAGAAGAGAGAGAGAGAAATGGGAGCCCTGAAACTCCGAGGAGAGCTCCAATGCCCCCAGTGGTCATCTGAGAAGTCAGCTTATCTGGGTTGAATAGCAAGTTTCTAAACTGGTCAGGAGGGTAAACAAGAAGGAAGGGGGGAAAAATTGCAGGTGGGCAAACAAGGAGGGAAGGGGTAGAAATTGCAGCTACAGAAGCTTGAAGCCTTCTCCATCCATGAAATTCCATGCATAAAAGTCTGAGTAAGGTGCTGCCTTGATCCCATGATAAGTTGAAACCCTAACCATAGAAACTTAGAATCAGAACTTGTTTGTAGACAATGGTTTTGACATATTTTTTTTTAAGATAAAGTCACAAAAGCATAGGATGTGTCCTAATTCTATTTGAAGAGGGTCTTAATTCCACCTGATAACCTGGATATGGCTCATTTTTCTGGGGTCCTTTGAAACTAGCCATCCTGGTCTGATAAGGACAGGCAATCTTCTCCTTATGTGCCCGGACAGGTACCTTGCAAAATCCACATTTTAATTTTTGCAAAATCAATAAATTATTCTAAAACTATGTAAAAATGTAGAAGACAAAGTAGTGGGGAAAATTGAAAAAGAACAAAGTTTGAAGCCCCCACTTTATGTTTTTAAAAAATCACCACTAGCCAAACAATCCCAATAGTGTTTCTCTTGTTCAAAAATAGTATTAAATTGTACACACACACACACACACACACACACACACATACCCCAATGCACACAAAAACGCACAAGGTAAAAGTCCATAATTACAATTGCAGAGGGCTTTAAATATTGAATGTGGCTCTTCTAACCACTGTCTCTAACTCCCAGCAAACATCTTTCCTTGCATGGGTCTGGTAAGAAGGCAGAGGAACACACTGACAGGATTCACACGTAGGTAATGGTGGATGTCCTGGAGCCACCCGGATGGGAATAAAATGGTCCCTCTGAGAAGCAGGGGGAGGGCTCTCCTTACCAGCAAGGCCGAAGAGAGGAGAACATCCTCTGGACAGTGAGCTTCTTAGATTCAGGTAAAAGCTCTCACATCCAGTGAGAAGCAGCAGAGCCAGTAGCCAGAACCCTGGGACAGAGCGATGAGCCTTCCAAGCCAGAGAGCAAGTAAAGCTGAGTGCTTTGACACAGGAAGCTAGCTTGTAGAGTGGATTGGCTCCGGATACTTAGGGTAAGTGGGGGAGTTGGGCTTACTTAACAGAAAGGGAGCTGGATATCTTTGGGCTGAGGTCTACTTTATTGTGGTGCTTCTGGGCACTTGATTCAGGGAGCTGAGTAGCGTGCTATGCCCTTTGGGTACTTATTAGTCTATCTGAAAGAACTTTGTAACGTTCTCTGATAAACATTTCTCACTGACCTCACAACTTGCTAGCTTCCTTAGCAAATCCTTTAAGTATGAATTTTATCAATGTCTCTGGGGCCATTGCAGTGAATGTTGAAACCCAGAGTGATAAAAATAAAGGGTATTAGTAACGATAATACAATAACTACGAAGAAAATGACAAAACAAACAACAACTATATTAATAAATCTAAGAGATTGTGTTCATAAAAGACATTCTTCATTATTTTGTCTTTGGAAACACAAAACACACTGCCATAGGGTTGATTTCAACTCACTGTAACCTTATGTAGAATTTCTGAGACTGTGAAACTCTAATGAAGCATATAACCTCATTGTTTCTCCTAGAAGAGCTGAACATTATCGCTGACGATCCAGTGCTTACCTAACGTCCTCTACGACTTCTACATTGGCAGAAGGATGATCTAATATCTTCCTTTGTATACTTGACTGGAAAATGTTTTTAATACTTAAAAATAGTTATTTACCTATGAATTCTATACTATACTGGTAGTTTGAAGCTTATTTTTCTGCTAATACTTGTCCTGGAATTTATTCCCCTTGATCTTTCAGTTCAGAAGTCATGTTCCTTATATCTTCAGGTAATCTTATACAGAATCTGCTAAATATTGATGCAAAAGCGGCAGCCTGGTGGCCATATCCTCTTTCTCTTTTTTCTTCTTCATGAGTTAAAGGATATCAGATAAATAGACATATTCCTTGCCAGTAGTGAAATAGTTAAGGTGCATTGTAACATGTCCATGATCAAATTGAATTTAGAGAAAGTTTGTCTTATTTCTAAAGATGGTGATGGATTTTATTAGCGATATAGATTGCCACCAAGTTAGTCAAAAAGTCACAATGTTCAATTTCATTTAAAATGCTTTTAAGGTTCTTGAATATGAGGTTTGGTTCACGATTAATTCAAAAATAGTTCATAATACTTAATGGGCTTTAAAACAAACCATGTACTACTAGTTAATTTTACATGGAATAGGCCAGGACACTTACTTGTACATAAGAATTTAAAATCTAGATAAAATCACTAACCATAATTGTTCAAAGCCCCCCTCCCAGGAGCTAATAGCTATAGAAGCATATTCAGTACACATCCTTGTTTATGTAACATATAATGTTTTTGAACATCAACTCCGCTTAAAGTTTAGAATTACTGACAACAATGCGAACGGTAAATCATAAAATTGTGAAGAGGGCAGAGAGAAAGGAAATGAATACGAAAGCTTCTGTGACAATGTGTACACCGTTTTTAATCATTCCTGCAATGTTAGTTATGAATGATGTGTGTACCAGAGCATATTGGTTAAGTGCTCAATTGCTAGTCCAAACTTTCCAACTCATGCAGTCAGTCTGAAGGAGAAAGGACCCAGCTCTCTGTCACCATGAAAGTGTCACTGCATGCGACTGAGTGGAATCCAACTCACTGAGACTGCAGTCACTTTGCTTTGGGACGAAGCAATAGCAATGCAGCTGTTTGTTGCAGAGGATGCCTACTTTGTGATTACAAGAGCAACTGGTTTGCTCAGACGCCCCAAGTGGGAGGAAACTCAAGATTGAGTTTGAAGTGAAGGTCAGGCATACATCAAATTTCCAAACATTCCCTATCCTAACATGAGCCATCTGGCCCACTACAAGCTTGACACTTCTCCTGGGTTCAAAGATTTGTTATCAGACCTACACAGAATGCACCTGCAATACTTAAGATTATGGAATTTGCTCAGGAACGAAAAGGTACAGTTCAGGTTCAGAAACAAGTCAATAGACAATTCTTCAATTAGGGTCTCCGCTCAGCTCTTACGGCAGAAAGGCATTTTGGTCCATTGGCCAGGCCATCGTCCTACTCAGTTAGGTATTAAGAATCTCTTTCATCGTTGTTAGTGAGTCCCCGGGCATCCTGATCTGCATGAAAGCGCTCAGTTTTCTCTGGGTGGGACAAGAAGCCCACTTGTCATTTCCTGCTCCTCTCCACGCTCTTTTGCTGCCACTGCTGCTGCATTTCTGCGCTTCTCACAGTCTCACATATGCTAATTGTCGCCCTCTTTGAAACCTAGTGAGATGGAGAAAACCTATTTCTCCCCCAAAACTCACTGCCATCGAGTAGATGCCCACTCAGAGAAACCCCCTTGGAGAGTATAGAACTTTAGAATGACCCCTATGAGTTTCTGAGACGGCAATTCTTTATGAATGTTTAAAAAAACACCCACTTCTCATCTAAGGAGCAACTGGTGGTTTTGAACTGCCAACCTTCAGTCAGCATCTCAATGCATTGCCACTGTACTTCCAGGCCTCCAGAGATGATCATCAGGCTGTTTCAAATGTAAGATACTTGAAGAGATATATTGGGACCAGAGTTAAGGATTTAGATGCCACATACATTAAAATATTGATCTAACTTCTATAGTGAGTTTTATTTAAAGGGTAAATGAAAATGATAGTGGAATTCAGAATATTGAGGAGGGGAACATAAGTGAGCAAAAGAACTTCAGAAGTATCATTACTGTCATAAAATACTCAGGGAGATCTTTATTACAGAACATTTAAAAAGTTCATGGAGAAATTGACTTAAATATTTAAAATATATAAAGTTTATACATCAGAAGTAGCTTCATCAACTCAAAGGCAACTTAGTAAGCATTGACACCAGCCAAGGACACTAGGACACTGGAAACTTGTCACTTGTAGTCTTTGTGTCTTAACTCACAAAAATGGGTGCTCTTTGAAAGTGTCTTTTTTTTTTTTTAAGAATAAGAAACAAAAAGAAGCTGGAAGGACACAAGTATGGACTCTAAGATGAATACCTGATAAGTTCTCATGGAAACTCACACCATGCCCCTTGCTTGATGAGAGAAAAGAGTGGGAATGCAGTGGAGTGAAGTGGAGAGACTCTGGTGGTGTGCTTCTGGGAGACTTTCTGGCAACTCGTTGGTCAACATTCTCAAAACAGTTTTATAAGATGCGTATGTGATCTTCCTTTGGCCCACCAGAAAGTGAGTCTACTTTTACTTGGTAGGCCTTTTCTACCTTTTGGTAGGCCTTACTTTGCATTTTGTCTTCAGATAAAAGATTTGATTTGTATAAACAAAACAAAAACTTTTGGATTTGTAAGCAGGACTTTTTGAAGTACTTTCAATTTTAGAGATGCAAAATAATACATTTATATGTGTAATATTTTTCTTGAAGTTCTTTTTTATATTAAATATGGTGTCCTTAATAAATAAAATCATAATTTTAAAAAGTTGGGCTCAGTAGAAAGAATTAATAATATTAATATAAAATTGTGTGAGTGGAGCAATGCTTCAGCATATTTGTCACTGATCAATCACATAAAATAAAGGAAAACATATTTAAAATTGCATCGTGTGTCATAGGGTGCTGTTCACTCTGTAGGATAGCACTGCCTGATGGAAGGCCCAATCCCTCACAAGAGAATATCCTTTTTTAGCTCTGACAAAGGGAAAAAAAGAGTAAAATATTTGCACTCTATATACTGCTCAGTTGGGCTGTGTCCAGGTGGCGTAGTGGTTGTGTGTGGGACTGCCACCCACTGGGACAAAGGTCCAATTCCAGCATTGGGGCTGGGCCTCCTACTCCCACCACCAGAGAGCAGTGATGTCCAAAAATAAAAACAAAACAAAAACAAATATATACATATATACATATATATATATATACTGCTCAGTTAAAGAATAACCAGGATTCAAACATGTTATAATATGAAATATACTATTGTGCTTATTTTCTTATAAATAATTGGAAGCTATTCAAGAACAGCTGGAAAACTTGGCTATGAATTATTCTTTATTAAGGAAATCCACAAAAATCTATTGACTAAGTTCTTATCTGTTAATATCAAATGTCTCAATATATAACTTGAACAAAAATTTGGGCAAGGTGGCAACATGAATGAAATTATTTGGGGGCTCATCTTGAAGAGACAGAGCCACATCAGTATTATAAAATAGAAAATAATAACATTTACTTGGACTTGGCAGGAATCTGATTTTTTTTTTCTCTAGGTACAGCACAGATGGGAAAATTTTGAAGGAGGAGAGCAAAGTTTGAATCGCAGTTACCCTCCAGAGAGAACAGAATTACAAGGATGACTCACAGATCACTACAGCGTGAAAATGGGAGGAATGGAGGAGTCTGGACAGATGTGGAAATGGAAATTTGCTACTTCTTGGCCAGGAGAATCAACAGCTTCTCAAAGCTCCCTTTTCCTTCCTGGAAACTCTACAGCCAGAACAGTCAGTCATAGCAATTTCTGAAACCACATTTACATCTAACAGTTTAGCAATGAAAAAATCAGAGAGAGGATTATCATAAACATCTAAAGAAAAAATTTCAAAATGCTTGGTGATGCCTTTTACCTAAAAGTATGTAAGTCCCTAACATCAACTACCAACTAATGGATTCAGCACTCCAGGGCCTCACTCCTCTCTGCTAAGCACTGTTTGAGAGAAACATCTGGTCAGCTGAATGGAAAAGATCCCATATTGCTGCTTTCAAAGAAAAGTGACTCAAGAGAATGCAATAACAACAGCAAAAACAACAAGGAAACATTGAGCAAAATCGTTAATATCAAATGCAAGCGAAATTTAGCTGAAGATAATTCAAAAACAGTTGAAACAGATATGCACAGGGAGCTGCCAAAGTTCAGCCTGCTTTGAAAAGAATGTGGAATTTGAAGTACCATTAGATTTGTCATATAGATTTCGGCTGAAATCAGAAGATGTGAGCGAGATGCTTACCAATGCTTTACAGACAGACAGGCAGATAAATGATAGATAGATAGATGATAGAGAGATGATAGATGATGATAGATAGATAGATAGATAGATAGATAGATAGATAGATAGATGATAGATAGAATGGCAAATCGAGAACATGTAATTGTGCTCTTGTGTAGCCAGTGGTTATCAGTCTGTGGGTCACAAGTCCATTGGGGTTCAAACGCCCTTTTCACAGGGACCACCCAATTCTGGACAGCAGCAAAATTAAAGTTATGAAGTAGCAACAAAAATAATTTTATGATTGAGGATATTGAGAACCACTGATGTAAACTAAGAGGCATTTATTATAAATGATTAAAGGATTAATGCACAGTTTAAAATTAGCAATGATGTATATGAAGGTTGTATCAGAATTGTCCTAGAATTGGAGGAACACTCACTAGCAAACTGTGATATGCAGAGGACACAATGGTGCTTTCTTAAAGCTAAGATGACTTGAAACCTTTCTTTTTTCTCTACTTTGTTTTGATTCCTTTAATTGGAGGATCTTATAGCTCTTGGAACATTCTATACATCAATTGTATCAAGCTTATTTGTACTTATTCTGCTATCATTATTTCCAAAACATTTTCTATTTGAGCTCTTTGTATAATCTCTTCCCTCCCTCCTTCATCCACTCTTGTGAATCCTTTATCAGTTATATATTGTTATTATTATTTTATATATTTTATATATTACACCATTATTCATTGTCACCCTTTACTCATATTTCTGTCTTTTATCTCCTTTGGGATCTATATTTCCAATCTTGTGATGGGTTTTCCCCTTTCTCACCCTTCCCCTTCCCAGACCATTGCCCTACCCTTATGGTTTCGCTACTTCCACTACTGTTTTTGAAGGATTTATCTTTCCTAAATTCCAGGGGTCCAGAACTCTTATCTATACCAATGTGTTTTATATGATCTAGCCAGGTTTGTAAGGTAGAACTGGGTCATGGTTGTGGAGGTGGGGGGTATTCATGAAGAGGAATGATGTGTGATTTATTAGTGCTATACTGCTCCATGGTTGAATCATCCCCTTCTTATAACCCTTTTTTGTGGAGGGATATACAGTCTTCATTAGATGGGTTTTGTGTTTCCACTCCAATCTCTCTTATTCACTTTGATATCCTTATTTGTTTTGAATTTTTGATACCTGATACTTGGTACCAGATCCTATCAATGCCTCGTGATCAGACAGGCTGGTGTGCTTCTTCCATGTGGGTTTATTTCCTATCCTGATAGATGGCCGATGAACATTTCTTGATAAAAATGAAATGTTATATATGGCCTTTGGTATAGATTACATGATAACATAATGAAACCCCAAGTCCTCATAATATGGCCTCATGCACCATCACAAAAGCAGAGAAAATGTTGATATTTTCAGGAATTATATTTCACTTGGATCCATAAAGCAACAAATGCTGGAAAGGATGTGGAAAGAAGGAATTCTTATACACTGCAGGCTTGTAAAATGGACTACCATTATGGAAAGTAGGATGATACTACCTAAATCACCTGCAAATAGCAATCCTATATAACTCAGCAATACCCCAAAGAAGTAAGAGACACAGCATAAGCATACTGACGTATGCGCTCCCATGTTCATCACAGCACAGTTCACAATAGCAAGAAGCTGGAAGCAGCCCCAATGTCCATCAGATAAAGAAGCTCTGGTCCACACGCACAATGAAATCCTCTGCATCCCTAAAACCAGTGATGAATATGCAAAGCACCCCATGACATGGATAGACCTGGAAATCATTATTCTCAGTGAAGGTAGTTCACTTAAGTGCCATTGAGTCAGTTCTGACTATAGTGACCCTACGTACAACAGAACAAAACAGTTCCTGGTGCTATGCCATCCCCATTATTGTTTCTATGCTTGAACGCATCCATCTATTTATGGATGCCACTGCATCCATCTATTTCCATGAGGGCCTTCCTCTTTTGCTCTGACCTTTATTTTACCAAGCATGCTCTCCTTCTCAAGGAAGTGATCATGACCCTACTGATAGCTTGCCAAGTGTGCAAGACAAAGTCTAGCTCTTCTTGCTTCTAAGGAGCAACCTAGCCCTACTTCTTCCAGGTAGTCAGTCACAAAATGACAAATATTGTATGAGACCACTACTCTAAGGATTCTTATCAAGATAAAGGCAAGCAACCATGCTCTGGTGACATACTGTTCTAATCCAATCTCCCAAGCACTCAGGTAGTGTGCCTCCCTAATGCTCAAGATCTCTCTGTCACCTACTTGTTTATACATCTGAACAACTAATTTGATGGAGGAGGATTCACTTTAGTGGGAGTCAGTTTCTCATATTGGAAAGAGAGGGAGAAGACCCATAAGTTTATGCCATGTAGCACTAGGCAACCTTCCTAATGCCAAGGCCTTTTCTTCGAGTTCTTCATGTTGTGGTGATCCTCATCCATAAAATTATTTTAGCTGCTACTTCATGGTTGTAATTTTGCTAGTTATGAGTCAGATGACTCTTGTGAAAGGGCCATTTGACCCTCACAGGAGTCATGACCCACAGGTTGAGAACCTCTATTCTACAGTCACTCTAAATCAACAGGTACTAATTTAATTGTACCCAGTGACCCTCCCTGTAATTAATGTCAAGAGCAGTGGTTGTCAGGGAATAATATCTATCAGCTAGAAGATAATTTCATTTTTGTTTGTGGATAAATTAGTTGAAAGCAATCTGACATTTGAAAAATCTCTCTTAGCATTATCTACATAGATCTCGAAAAGGGATCATCATTTACATACATCCCTACAAACACAAGGTACCTAATATTGTGTTCCCAATCAGATACAGCTGACCAAGTTTCTATATAGCCCTTGGTGATCCAAGTTTTATGCTATAGAAAATGGGAATTTAGTCATTGTCCTGACAAGGTGGCCAAAAGACTTCACAGACAGTACCAGAAGTATCTAAATTGGAAATTCCATTAATCAAATCACTCCAGAAGTATCCAATGTGGAATACTCACTAAACAAACTAGATTCTAACGTAATCACACCTGTAGCAAATTAAGCGAACTGAAACTCTCTTTGACTTAAGCATGAAACACCATGGTGTGAGAAGTAGATGACTATTATCCCAAAACTATACATTTGAAAGCCATTAGGCTTTAGCTCTTGTTTTGAGGTTGCCCAATAAGTAGAGGAGGGTATTTCTGGTAAAAGACATCCTATGTAATATAGAGGGGCAACATCAAAGAGAAAGTTCATGATAAGATGGATTGACCCTGCCTGCATCAATGAGTTTAGACAGAAGAAGAACTGTGAGGACTGGGCAGAGTGGGGAGACTCTGTTGAACATAGAATTGCTGCAAATTGGAACCAATTCAATGTTACTTAAACCAAATAAATGGCAACCTAAGATGTCATTGCACACTCCCACTTTTTTTAATGACATGTCTTAGTTCATTGAAAGATGTTGAAAATTTTGATCTATCTCCAACTCTTATTTTGCAAATAGTGTCCAGCAGACAATACAGATATTATAGTATTATAAGCTCACCTACCCAGGTACACTTTTTTCTTCTTGACAGTATATCAAGTTCTATTCCAGGGCATCAGCAGTTGGGCCCTTAGCAGCAAAGTCCAGCAATTTGAAAGCATCATCCACTCCAAAGAAAAAGGGTGAGCCTTTCTACTCCAGCAAAAAGTTAGCCTTGAAGACTCACAAGGCAGGTCGACCAGGTTCTACAATATCCCTATGAATTGGAATCAATTTAATGGCAGCAAGTTTGTTTTGTTTGGAGTATCAATAGAATGATAATATGCACCCCTGTGTATGATTTATAATAGACTCCAGTAAGATGATAATGATATCTGTAAAGTGGACCAAAGACATATGTAAGCCACAGGTATATAAATGAATTTTGAGCTCGTACTTAATTGTAGCCCTTAGTTCTTATGATCTATCCCTTACTCCATCCTTGTCCTGATGAAGAGATCACCAAACATATAGGTGCTGTAGCAAAGTGTGTTGAAGAAATCAGGTCCTGTCTGGCTATCAAACTGAATAGTGTCTGCAATCTTAAGGTGTGTCTTAAAAGAATTAATTAGCTATCCAAATGATGTATTTGCTGAATATGGAAAAGCATAATGCCTGTGTGACTCAAGGATTGTCAATATTAAAAGCCAAGACACAACTAGGAAAATGTATTAGAGTTTAAATTCTGAACTCTGTGTTCACAGAAGGCTATGGATGACAGTGAACAGCCAAGATGCATTTGTGAAGTCAGCCTCTAGAGCAGGGGTTCTCAATTTCCTAATGACATGACCTTTTACTACAGTTCCTCACGTTGTGGTGACCCCAGCCATAAAATTAAATTATTCTTTAACTACTTCATAACTGTAATTTTGCTACTGTTATGAATTGGGCAACACATGTGAAAGGATCTTTCAAGCCCCAAAGGTGTCACGACCCATAGGTTGAGAACTACTGCTCTTGTGTCCCCTCTGACACTGACCAGGGAATTGACTAGTCCTTTTTATGAGAGAGAGTGCATTGGAAAGATGATTAATGCAGATGTCATGAGGTTAAAATTTAAAATATTATCTTTCATTCTACCCTTTGACTCTTCTAAAATTTGTTCTAAGTTTTTTTATTTTCTACTTTCTCTTAATATCCGTTTTTATATGTATGTGTGTGCAATTTTTGTATGTGTAGCTTTCTTCTTTTTAGTATGATTTATTTATCTTGGATCAATTAGGGTTATAGAAAGAGAGATAGGAGGGGAAATTAGGAGTTGATTATGATGAATACAATGAATAAATTGTTCCAAAATTGTTCTAATGGTTGCATAAGCCTTTTTAATATGTTTAAAGCATTGAATTTTATATTATGTGAATTCTATGTCAATAAGACAGTCAAAATTGGATGTCACCTCACCTATTGATGGGCTTTGGGTCCCCAATCTGTGTTCCCCCTCATTAATAGTAATATAATTTTAGCTCATTGATGCCTGACACCAGATCCCTCATGATCACACAGGCTGGTGTGCTTCTTCTGTGTGGGCTTATTGCTTCTGAGATCCTTTTGCAGAGGGGCTACCAGGAGGAGATGAGCCAGTTAAGATACAGGGTAGGAGCTATCAACCTTCCTCTAGTTCCCATGCTCCCTCCCACCCACTATCATGACCCCAATTCTACCACATAAATCCAGCTAGACCAGGAGATGTACAGTGAAGTTGGAAACATGGGAAACTTAAGATAGATGATCCATCAAGACTAGTAACAGGAGTGGTAATACCAGGAGGGTAGAGGAATGGAGGAATAGAAAGGGAGAAGCAACTTCAGGGATCTACATGTAGCCTCCT